>JAKVIS010000099.1:0-153963 GCA_033119425.1 Bufotes viridis
AGTCTGAGCATTCTCATTTTATATACTAACCTTTTATGCGGTACAGTGTCAAATGGAGAAGTCCAGATATACGACATCCATTTATTCGCCGCTGTCAAGTGTAGAACTTACCTCCTCATAGAAACGGATTAACTTAGTTTGACATGAACAGATCCCTCATGAAGCCATGCTGATATGGCGTTATTTGCTTATTTTCATTGAGATACTCCAAAAATAGCATCTCTTAGAAACCCTTCCAAACAGTTTACCAACAATAGATGTTAAACTTACCGGCCTATAATTTCCAGGCTCTGTTTTTGGACCCTTTTGAATATTGGCACCACATTTGCTATGCGCCAATCCTGTGGAACACTTCCGCAAATATCAGAAATAAGGGTCTGGCTATGACATTACTTCACCGTAATTCTCTTAGGACATGGGGGTGTATGCCATCTGGTCCTTGCGATTTGTCTATTTTAATCTTTTAAGAGGCCACTGTACTTCTTCCTGGGTCAGACAGGGCACTTTTAATGGGGAATTTACTTTTACATTCTGCATTTCATCTGACAGTTTATTTTCTTCAGTGAATACAGTGGAGAAAAAATATTTAATAGCTTTGCTTTCTCCTCATTGCGCTCTGCAACTCCCCCTCATCACTCTGTAAAGGGCCGACACCTTCAGATTTGTCAGGAAGCTGCAAGGGAGAACAGTGGTGAGTATTTATTTATTTTACGCACTTATGAGTATTTTATAATTTAGTACATTTACTGCTGCTTACAAGGTTTTAGTTTAACTTTGACAACTCCTTTCATTCATTTGATGTTGCATATCCACCCTTTGTGCACCATTTTATTTATTTTATTTTTTATAATCTAAATAGATAAAAAATGTTGTGCAGATTTTTTTCTTCTTAGTGTAGTTTAATGACTTTTTTTTTTTTTTTTTTTTTGTTATCATGGCTCTCCAAATCTATGTATTGGCTGATTGCTGATAAAATATTGGCTGCCTACAGCCACAACTGAGGGTGGCTTATGAGCCTATTGCATGCAGCTTTACTATTGAGATTAGTTTGTAAAGCGGTTAACTCCGATGAAGTCTCCCATACAATGCACAAATAGAGACGAGGAGATTCTGTTCCCCTATCTCTCTGTAACGTGCATTCAGATCCAGCAGCAACATAGAGGTGGTTATACAGCAGAACAGAGTAGTATTGCTGTAATCCTGCACTGAGGAGTTATAGAAAACATACTAGAGCTAGCAGTAGCTTATCTGTATGTCTGTTCCTCTGTCTACCTCCAGCAGCTCCCTTTCTTTCTTCCATCCCCTCTCCATAGACTTTTATGGGAAGCATGTAACCTGACCCCTCAATGAGCTGATGATCCATCTAGTCATCTCAACTGAATTTTTAGTGAATGATCCCTGCAAGAGGCAGGATGTGAAGAAGTAACTCGCAAGTCGAGAAACAACTATTTTTCTCTCTTAAGATATTAGAAATTCACTTACTATTGATTTTTGCAAAGTTTGTTTAAATATTAGTGCCCTTTTAACCCCATAGTGACCAGTCCGTTTTGGCTCTAATGGCTAAGTAATTATTATTTTTATTGTAACATAAGTTAAAGATGTGCCAGTCTGAACCTGGACATCTTTAAAAATAAAATAAAAATTATTGTCCAAGTTTAAAGCTTGTTCTCAACTGCAGTAAAGTCACTTATGGGTAGTCACTAACAGGTTAAAGGGGTAATCTCATGATTAATATAGAAATTGAAAATCTGACATCTAGTACACGACAATCTCTTTCTAGCAAAGCTAGAACCTACCTATGTACCTCACATGGATCCAGATATCTCTTCATTGCTCCTATTCCTCTGCTAGATATATCTCAACGTGCCAGCTTAGGGGTATGTCTTCTCTGCTGCAGTTCTCTCTTTATCACAGCTCAGGGACATGTCCTTTCTTAGTGGGTGTGACTTTTCTACTTCATCTCTCCCCATCGCAGCTCAGGAGTCGTGACCTTTCAGCTGCAACTCTGTCTCTTTAACTGTCACAGCTTCTAACAGTAAATATGGCTGGGGGCAGATGAAGGTATGTGAGAAATTAGAGAAAGAACAAACAGCAGGTAGTTCTATACAAATAGATTTTATTGAAGAGCTCAGTGGCTATACTAAGTTAGCTATACTAAGATAGCATTCAAATCTAACTGCTAGTTTGAAAGCTGTAGAAAAATTTTCATTCACACGTTGAGGATTTATGTTCGAAGAATCCGCACTGAAATCTGCAGGTGTTCGCATGTCAATCCGCGTCAGTTGGTGTGGATTTTCAACATGCAGATTTTATTAAGGGAATGGAAAAATGCGGTCAGGAAAAATAAAATGAATTGACATGCTGCTGATTTTAAAATCCACTACAGGTAAAATCCGCACGGAAAAAATCTGCATCGTGTGCATTGAGAATTTCAAATTCTCATAGAATGCAGAAAATCCGCACGCAATTCTGATTGTGTGCATTTAGCCTTAAGCTCAAATTGAAACTTGTTTTTACACATACTGCAGTCATTTTTGGAATGTTTTTAAAAAATTTTTAAAGAAACATTTCTATAACTTTGTCACAATAAATTACATGAGAATAGACCCAGGTACTTATTTGGTTATATAGGAATATGCAAAATAATGAATGTCTCTTCACTAAATCTTAATATATACCGTGGCCATGAGCGTTGGTCTTATCAATTAATGATAAATAAAAATTTGTGTTAAGTAATAACTTACAGACTTTGTTTTCTTGCCAGTTTCGCACTCCTCATCGCATTATTCTGTCTGGATCCCCAATGCAAAATAATTTACGAGAGCTATGGTCTCTATTTGACTTTGTCTTCCCTGAAAACTGGGTACCCTCCCTGTTTTCATGGAGCAGTTCTCTGTTCCCATCACCATGGGAGGTTATTCAAATGCTTCTGTTGTTCAGGTATGGTCTTTTACTTTACTGGACCTGGCTCTACAGTGTGGTATTGTTGTCTCCAAGACCTAGCTAAGGTTTTTCCAGTTTGGATTTGTATAATAATCATATAATAATAATCTGTGTAATCTTTTTTAGAAGTTATTCTACTGCATATATCCAATATAATTGCTGGACCAACAAAATAAAGTACCGTATTTTTCGACCTATAAGACGCACCCCCAAAAAAAAAGTGGGGGGAAAGGCAGTACGTCTTATGGGGCGAATGGTGGGGTTCACACTTATATACCGCCGACCGCATGCTGCGCAGCGCGGTTGGCGGGTATAATCAGCGGGCAGGGAGGAGAAGCCGCCATCTTGCTATGCATTACAGCGGCCCGGTGCAGTCACTCTATGCTGCTACATCGGGCCTGTCATCCACAGATCTCCAGAACAGTGTTATCCACAGATTACGCATTTTGTTAGGCAAGGTTCCCAAAAATGGCTGTTCTGGCACAGTTTTTATTTTTTATAATGTTCATCTGACAGTTACATCATATGATATTTTTATAGAACAAGTTGTTATGGATGTGACGATATCAAGTTTGTCTACTTTTTTTTTTTTTTTTTTTTTACATAATAAAGCAATTTATTTTGGTTTTACACAAGAAAAAAAAAATTTCTGTCTCAATTTTCTGACAGCCATATTTTTTTCATTTTTAGAGGCTCATTTTTTGCAGGATGAGGTGAAGGTTTGGTACTATTTTGGGCTACATATGACTTTTTTGATCACTTTTAAAATCAATTTTTGGGGAGTGAGTTGGGCAAAATTTAAATTCCATCATAGTTTTTCTATTTTTTTTTTTTTTATGGTGTTTATTTTTTTAATTTTTAATAAATTATAAATGTGCGGCTATAAGTAGAAATTAAGATTTATTTATTTTTCACATTTTTTTCACTTTTTTTTTTTCACCCAGACCCACTTGGTTCTTGAAGATCCAGTGGGTCTGATGGCTCTTCAGTACACTTCAGTACAGTAGCAGATATACCATGACAAGCCGGATGCCTGTGACGGTGTATGGTTGCCATGGTAACCATCGGGACGCTGCCACGGCCTAATGGGGGAGGGAGCTCCTCCCTATATTAACGCTTCAAGCATCGGGCTGCTGCCACGGCATAGCAGCGGCCCAATGGGAGAGGAGGGAACTATGGACCACGGCATTTCTGCGTAGTGTCACCTACTAGTGGCAGCAACTTTACCCACGGTCTTCTGCGTCCCTGATAAACTTAGTAAGAAAGTGATTTTACAAATTCCTCTTTTGTTACTCTTTGAGAGCAATAAAACATACTACTACTAAGCATTTCACATGCAGAGTAGAAGGTCTAAAGAGGCACCAGCATCCTTTTCAAACAGTTGATTTTGGGGGTTCCAGAAGTCGAACCCCGTATCAACAGTGGTTTAAATAGAGCAGTAAGGGCACCATAGCAAGGATCAAACCAGTCCCTCACACAACCCTTTTCAATGACCCTTGAGCCATTTTTTTTCCACATTTTTCTTCCTCATTTACTAAAAGTTGTTCCTTTAGTGCAGGGATGCTCAACCTGCAGCCCTCCAGCTGTTGCAAAACTACAACTCCCAGCATGCCTTAATAGCTGTAGGCTTTCCAGGTATGCTGGGAGTTATAGTTTTGCAACAGCTGGAGGGCTGAAGGTTGAGCATCCCTGCTTTAGAGGGTTGTTTTCCTGACCAAGTTTTCACCTCCAGTAGAAGAGCAGATAATCTCAACTAAGACTGTGCCCCATGTTGCTGTGGGCCCCATAGCAGTCGCATGGTCTGCTGCTATGGTAGTTACACCCTGCCGATCAATCTGACTGTAGGTCATCAGTATTCTGAAACTGGAAAATCCTTTTCAACGTTGCATTCATTACATTGTCCAGTGTAAACCCATTGATTACATTTCACTGAATGTAGCTTTCTATTGTTCATCGCTGTAATTTAAAGGGGTTATGCATGATTAGAAAAACATGACATGCTTTATTCCAAAAACTATATGAGGTATTTCAATTCAGTTCCATTGTAGTAAATGGGGTTGAGCTGTAATACCACACACAAATTGTAGACAAGTGTGGTGCTGGTTTTGGAAGAAAAACATTTTTTTCTGGTCCTGGAGAACCCCTTTAAAAATTTGTTTTGTTTTTTCTACATTTCCGCACATGTGCTTGTACTTGCATATGAATATGGTCTATAATCCACCTAATGAGGTGAAACGGAGTTTGTACTGTTGTGGACAACCCCTTTAAGAATTTTAGTATAATAACTGTTATCTTGCATTTCACGCCTTCACTCTGTTGAAAGCAGGATTCACATCAATAAGCTCAGTCTTATTCTGTTAATCCGTGAACCATTAAAAACAAATTCATCTCTATGGCATATAAAACATTTATTTCTTTAAAAAAGCCTGAATGAATAAATTCATTGGTAATGGAAAAGAGTCGAACCAGACCGTAGAGATGAGCAAACTTCTTGTTTTGAAGCTCGGGTTTAGCCTGAATTCCGTTATGGATTCTGTCATAGAATTCCCTTATGTACCGTGGTAGACCCAAACGTTAAAACCGAACTTCAAAACATGAAGTCGCTCATCCCTCTCAGACAGCTGTTGACAGGATTTGAGGTTTTAATTGTGTGCCAAGAATGCTCCTTTAAATGTTGGGGTACACAAGCAATTTTAGTTACTTTTTGGTACTTTAAAAGGAACCTGTCACATTAAACATAATGTTTAAGCTGCAAGCAGAATTTTATAGAGCAGGGAGAGCTGACCAGATTAGTATTTACCCGTATTTTCCGGCGTATAAGACGACTGGGCATATAAGACGACCCCTACCTTTCCTGTTAAAATATGGGGTTTGGGCTATACTCGCCGTATAAGACTACCCCTCTTCCAACGCACACCAAATAAAAATGAAACAGATGATCCCAGCATGAGAAAACCACTGAGTGCAGGGAGAGGGGGCTGCATCAGGAGCGACTGGCCAGGATGCAGCGCAAGGTGGCTCAGCTAAAGGGCGCCTGTCCCTGATGCTGGAGAAGGACAGAGGACCTTTCACTGGTCCAACAATTGTTAGATAATGATATATACTGTATGTGTAGACCAGCGCCCAGGGATAATAGTAAGTGCAGGGAGATCCCTGGGCGCTGCTCTACACATACATATCATTATCTAACAATTGTTGGACCAATTAAGTTTCAGCACGCAGTATACCGGCGTATAAGACGACTCCCAACTTTTGAGAAGATTTTCATGTATTAAAAAGTAGTCTTATACGCCAGAAAATACAGTAGTTTTATGAAAAGATTCAGTAAAACTTTTTTATTTTATTTATTATTTTACTTTTGAATTCATGTTCATTCTGGCATATGAATTCAAGGAGGAACATACACAGTCAAGGATGACTGTACATACACAGATAGCTGTCAATCACTGATAGTTTCACCTCCTTGACTTTAAAGCCCAAAATGAGCAGGAATGTAAATGTATAAATGACAAGTTATACTTAATCTTTCACCGTAACCTGTATAGCGATCTATTCAACTCGTGCTCTGTAACATGCTGCCTGTAGCTCACATTGCAATTTTGTGGTGACAGGTTACCTTTAAGCAATTTGCCTGAAGCTCTTGGAAGTTATAATGACTACTCTTCTTAGTCTTCAAGAATAGTATGACTTCCAGTCTACTCTGAGTAATTTGAAACAAAAAAATTAAATTGTTAAAGTATTGTTTTATTTTTATTTCATAGGTAAAAACTGCATACAAATGTGCCTGTGTTTCTGCGCGACACCATAAACCCTTATCTCTTGAGACGTATGAAGGCAGATGTGAAGATGAGCCTCTCTCTTCCTGACAAGAATGAACAGGTGACCATCAGGGATGTAAAATTACCACTTTACAAAGCTTTGGTGCAGCCTCATCTGGAATATGCAGTTCAGTTCTGGGCACCAGTCCATAGAAAGGATGCTTTTGAACTGGAAAAAGTACAAAGGAGGGCGACTAAACTGATAAGGGGCATGGAGGGTCTTAGTTATGAGGAAAGATTAAACCAATTAAATTGATTTAGTCTTGAGAAGAGATGTCTAAGGAGGGACATGATAAACCTGTCCAAATATTTAAATGAGCCGTACAAAAGTTATGGCAAAAAGGTGTTCCATGTATAAAATCTCCCTCAAAAGACAAGAGGGCATTGCCTCCGTCTGGAGAAGAAAAAGTTCAGTCTCCATAGGCGTCAAGGCTTTACTGAAACTGTAAATCTGTGGAATAGACTGCCTCCGGATGTGGTGACAGCAAGAACAGTGGACAGTTTTAAAAAAGAGCTTAGATGAATTCTTAAAAGTAAATGACATTAAGGGCTCATTCAGACGGCCGTTTGTGTTTTGCAGTCCACAAATAGCGGATCCACAAAACACAGATACTGGCCCGTGTGCATTCAAAAATTTGCGGACCGCACGTGGCCTCCACACTTATAGAAAGTGCCTATTGTCCGCAATTGCGGACAAGAATATGACATGCTCTATATTTTTTGCGGGGTCGCAGAACGGGATGCGGAAAATTGCGGAATGGGTGCGGACCCGTTCATATTGCCGTGTGAATGGGCCCTAATGCTTATGAAAATGTGTAGAAATTGGAGTTTCATTCCCCTTTTTCTAAAATTCCTATCCCCACCTACCCCTTGGTTACCCTTGATCGACTTGTCTTTTTTTTTTTTCTCCGTATTAATTATGTACCTATCATTCTCAGTCTGCTATGATTTTTACAAAAAATTGTAGAGCTCTGTGTTATTAGTTACCTTGGTGCTTTCAGGTTCTCTTTTGCCAACTGACAAATGAGCAGACACAGGTTTACCAGACCTTCATAGACTCCAAAGAAGTGTATGGGATACTGAATGGTGACATGCAGGTAGGAAGTCATATACTTGTATATAATTCTCTACTTTTTTTCAGTTAACACAGATCTTTGGGCAGAAATACAGATATCTATACTAATAAAATCCCTGTGTCCCTGACGTCCGTGCGTGTGTGCCGAATTCTAAAGTGCGCATGCGCGGATTCGCCACACACTCAACGGACACTGTTCAGATGCTGCCAGGCAGCAGTGGGCCGGTATATACAGACTTCTCAGTATATTCTAACTTGAAGCGTCCTCATCACTATGGGAACGCCTCTGTTAGAATATACTGTCGGATCTGAGTTAGATCGTGAAAACTCAGATCCGACAGTATATTCTAACATAGAGGCGTTCCCATAGTGCTCTGTGCCATGCGCATGCGAACTTTAGAATTTGGCACACAAGGGGGCTGTGATCCGCACAATTAACCCCTCAGGTGCCGTACCTAAGGGGTTAATCGTGGGGATCACATCCCCCTGTAAAAGGTCGGGTGCTGCCAGGCGGTAGGGGGCCAGACCCCCCTCCCTCCCCAGTATTAAAATCATTGGCCAATGACAGGTCTGTGCGGCGCATTGCTTATATCACAGACCTGTCACTTACCAGCAGAAGGAGCGCCTGGCGGACAGAGACAGCCCAGGTAAGTATAACGCTGCTAAGTAACCATGGCAGCCAGGACTTCAGTAGCGTCCTGGCTGCCATGGTAACCGATCGGAGCCCCAGCAATTACACTGGGACTCCGATCAGAACTGCCGCTCCGCTGCCACCCATAATCGGGGTGGGGCGGGGCGGGTGTTAACCTGTGGCCACTGCCACCAGTGATTTTAATAGAGGGGGCGCACACTTGCCACCAATGATTTTAATTAGGAGGGCGGGGAGGCCGCACACACTGGCCACCAATGATTTTAATGGGGGGGGGGAGGCCGCCCACAATGGCCACCAATGATTGTAATTGGGGGGGGAGGGAAGGCCACACACTGGCCACCAATTATTTTAATTTTTTAATTGGGGGAGGCTGCACTGCTGGCCACCAATGATTTTAATGAGGGGGAAGGAAGGCCGCACACTGGCCACCAATGATTTTAATGGGGGGTGGGGGAGGCCGCATACTGGCCACCAATGATTTTAACCAGTCCCCGACTGCCGTACGCAGGATTGCGTCCTGCGGGCGGCCGGGATCTTCTGTTTGGACGCGCCGGGGCGTCATCTCGCGAGCGCGAGTTCCTGTGAGCAGCGCGCGTTCACAGTGAAGCGCGGCTCGAGAGTTGGACTACAGCCTGCCAGCGATGATCAATCGCTGGCAGGCTGTAAATCTCGATATCATCGCATCAAACAGCTATATCAGGCGCTGTTTTATGAACAGCGTCTGATATAACTGCTACCTGGTCCTCTGGTGGTCCCATTTTCTGGGATCGACCACCAGAGGACCAGGTAACTACAATAAAAGTTGCACCAAACACTACACTTACCCCCACCCCCTCACCTATTAACCCTTGATCACCCCATCTAGACCCCTGATCACCCCCTGTCATTGATCACACCCCTTGTAAGGCTTTATTCAGACGTCCATATGTGTTTTGCGGATCCGTGGATTCACGGATCCGTGGATTCACGGATCCGCGGATCCGATCCGCAGATCCTCAAAACACGGACACCGGCAATGTGCTTTCCGCATTTTGCAGATCCGCACATTGCCAGAACTATATAGAAAATGCTTTTCTTGTCCGCAGTGCGGACAAGAATAGGACATGTTCTATATTTTTGCGAACGGAAGTGCAGACCCGGAGCGCGGATCCGTAATTCCGGATCCGAGCGGGACAAAGTCTGTCCCCATAGAAATGAATGGGTCCGCAATTCCGTTCCGCAAACAGAATTTCGGACGTGTGAATGGGGCATAAGGGTCCCTTATCACCGCCAGTTAGTTAGCTACTTGTTAGGTAGCTAGCGCCCAGCCCACCGCACTGCAGTCACTGATTTTGGCAGAGATTTTTCATCCACATTGATCGATGCGAATGAAAAAATCTGTGCCGTTCATTTTTTTTTTTCAGCGCAGAGGCTGAACGGAAAAAAAATCTCATTACCCGTATGCTCAATATACGGAGAATCGCAGAAACTCCTAATGCTGGCCATACGTGTAATGATTGCGGAGACCCTCAAATGCCAGGGCAGTACAAAAACCCCACATGTGACCCCATTTTAGAAAGAAGACACCCCAAGGTATTCTGTGAGGGTATGGCGAGTTCATGGAAAATTTTATTTTTGTCACAAGTTAGTGGAATATGAGACTGTAAAAAAAAAAAAAAAAAAACAATTTCCGCTAACTTGTGCCAAATTTTTTTTTCTGTGAACTCGCCATGCCCCTCACGGAATACCTTGGGGTGTCTTCTTTCCACAATGGGGTCACATGTGGGGTATTTATACTGCCCTGGCATTTTAGGGGTCCTAAAGCGTGAGAATCCAAATGCGTAAAAATGGCCTGTGAAATCCTAAAGGTACTCATTGGTTTTAGGGCCCCTTTGCGCATCTTGGCTGCAAAAAGTGTCACTCATGTGGTATCGCCGTACTCAGGAGAAGTAGGGCAATGTGTTTTGGGGTGTATTTTTACATATACCCATACTGGAGTGTGAGAAATATCGCTGTAAGCGACAACTTTTTACATTTTTTATTCAAAGTTGTCAATATACAGAGATATTTCTCTCACCAACATGGAGTATATGTAAAATACACCCCAAACACATCGCCTACTGCTCCTGAATCTGGCGATCCACATGTGTGACACTTTTGCAGGCAAATGCGCAAAGAGACCAAATTAATGAGTACCTTTAGGAGGGCATTTTACGCATTTTCTTCTCACGCTTTAGGGCCCTAAAATGCCAGGGCAGTATAAATACCCCACATGTGACCCCATTTTGGAAAGAAGACACCCCAAGGTATTCGCTGAGGGCATAATGAGTTCATGAAAAATTAAACTTTTTGTCAAAAGTTAGCGGAAAGGGAGACTTTGTGAGAAAAAACAATAAAAAATCAATTTCCACTAACTTGTGCCAAAAAAAAAATATTCTATGAACTCGCCATGCCCCTCATGGAATACCTTGGGGTGTCTTCTTTCAAAATGGGGTCACACGTGGGGTATTTCTACTGCCCTGGCATTTTAGGGGCCCTAAAGCGTGAGAAGAAAAATGCGTAAAAATGCCCTCCTAAAAGGTACTCATTGGAATTTGGGCCCTTTGCGCATCTTGCCTGCAAAAAGTGTCACACATGTGGTATCGCCGTACTCAGGAGAAGTAGAGGCGATGTGTTTTAGGGTGTATTTTTACATATACCCATGCTGGAGTGAGAGAAATATCTCTGTATATTGACAACTTTGAATAAAAAAATGTAAAAGTTGTCGTTTACAGCGATATTTCTCACACGCAGCATGGGTATATGTAAAATACACCCCAAACTACATTGCCCTACTTCTCCTGAGTCGGCGATACCACATGAGTGACACTTTTCTGCAGCCAAGATGCGCAAGGGGCCCTAAAACCAATGAGTACCTTTAGGATTTCTGAGCCATTTTTATGCATTTGGATTCTCACACTTTAGGGGCCCCTAAAATGCCAGGTGAGTATAAATACCCCACATGTGACCCCATTTTGGAAAGAAGACACCCCAAGGTATTCTGTGAGGGGCATGGTGAGTCCACAGAATTTTTATTTTTGGCACAAGTCAGCGGAAATTGTTTTTTTTTTTTTTATTTTGTTTTTACAAAGTCTCATATTCCACTAACTTGTGACAAAAATAAAATTTTACATGAACTCACCATACCCCTCACAGAATACCTTGGGGTGTCTTCTTTCCAAAATGGGGTCACATGTGGGGTATTTATGCTGTCCTGGCATTTTAGGGGCCCCTAAAGGGTGAGAAGAAGTCTGGAATCCAAATGCGTAAAAATGCCCTGTGAAATCCTAAAGGTACTCATTGGTTTTAGGGCCCCTTTGCGCACTCAGGCTGCAAAAAGTGGCACACATGTGGTATCGCCGTACTCAGGAGAAGTAGGGCAATGTGTTTTGGGGTGTATTTTTATATATACCCATACTTTGTGTGAAAAATATCTCTGTAAGCGACAACTTTTAAAAATTTTTATACAAAGTTGACAATTTACAGAGATATTTCTCTCACCCAACATGGGTATATGTAAAAATACACCCCAAACACATTGCCTACTTCTCCTGAGTACAGCGATACCACATAAGTGCCGCTTTTGCAGCCTGAGTGCGCAAAGAGCCCAAATTCAACGAGTACCTTTAGGTTTCATGTGACTCACAATTTAGCCCCGCCCAAAATGCCAGAACAGTAAACACACCCCACAAATGACTCCATTTCGGAAAGTAGACACCCCAAGGTATTCACTGAGGGCATAGTGAGTCCGTCTGAGATTTTTTTTTTTTTGCCAGAAGTTATCAGAAATTGAAACTTTTTTTTTTTTTTTCTCAGAAAGTGTCAATTTCCGCTAACTTGTGAAAAAAATGAAATGATACATGAACTCACCAAGCCCCTCCGCGAATACTTTGGGGTGTCTTCTTTCTAAAATGGTGTCATTTGGGGGATATTCATACTATCCTGACATTCTAGCACCTGAAGAAACATGACAGGCGCTCAGAAAGTCAGAGCTGCTTCAAAATGCCGAAATTCACTTTTTGCACCATAGTTTGTAAACGCTATAACTTTTACCCAAACCAATAAATATACACTTATTGGATTTTTTTATCAAAGACATGTAGAACAATAAATTTAGAGAAAAATTTATATAGAAATGTAGTTTTTTGAAAAATTTTACAACAGAAAGTGAAAAATGTCATTTTTGCAAAAATTTCGGTAATTTTTGATTAATAGCAAAAAAAGTAAAAATGTCAGCAGCAATGAAATACCACCAAATGAAAGCTCTATTAGTGAGAAGAAAAGGAGGTAAAATTCATTTGGGTGGTAAGTTGTATGATGAGCAATAAACGGTGAAAGTAGTGTAGTGCGGAATTGTAAAAAGTGGCCTGGTCATTAAGGGTGTTTAAGCTAGGGGGGCTGAAGTGGTTAATAGAGGGGAGGGGAGGCCGCACAATGGCCACCAATAATTTTAATGGGGGGGGAGGCCGCACACTGGCCACCAATGATTTTAATAGGGGGAATGGGAGGCCGCACACTGGCCACCAATGATTTTAATGGGGGGGGGGGGGAGGCCGCACACTGGCCACCGATGATTTTAATAGGGGGGGAGGAGAGTCCGCACACTGGCAGGGGGCTGGTCTGTACACACATCTCCGTATATTCTAACTTGAAGCGGCCCCATCACTATGGGAACGCCTCTGTGTTAGAATATACTGTCCGATCTGAGTTTTCGCGATCTAACTCAGACCCGATGGTATCTTCTAACATAGAGGCATTCCCATGGTGATGGGGACACTTGAAGTTAAAATATACCATCGGATTGGCGAAAACTCCAATCAACACTGTTATGGGGGAATCTGTGGATGAAACATAGCATACGATGCTATGTGTCATCTACAGATACTCCCATAACAGTGTCAGCCACAGACCCCCCCATAATAGTGTCAACCACAGACCCCAATAACAGTGTCAGCCACAGTCCCCCCCAATAACAGTGTCAGCCGCAGATCCCCCATAACAGTGTCAGCCGCAGATCCCCCATAACAGTGTCAGCCGCAGATCCCCCATAACAGTGTCAGCCGCAGATCCCCCATAACCGTGTCAGCCGCAGATCCCCCATAACCGTGTCAGCCGTAGATCCCCATAACCGTGTCAGCTGCAGATCCCCCATAACCGTGTCAGCCGCAGATCCCCATAACCGTGTCAGCCGCAGATCCCCCATAACCGTGTCAGCCGCAGATCCCCCATAACCGTGTCAGCCGCAGATCCCCCATAACCGTGTCAGCCGCAGATCCCCCATAACCGTGTCAGCCGCAGATCCCCCATAAGTGTCAGCCACAGATCCCCCATAAGTGTCAGCCACAGATCCCCCCCATAACAGTGCCATCCACAGATCCCCCCCATAACAGTGTCTTCCACAGATCCCCCCCATAACAGTGTCTTCCACAGATCCCCCCCATAACAGTGTCATCCACAGATCCCCCCCATAACAGTGTCATCCACAGATCCCCCCCATAACAGTGTCATCCACAGATCCCCCCCATAACAGTGTCATCCACAGATCCCCCCATAACAGTATCATCCACAGATACCCCCTCCCCATAAGTTTCATCCACAGATCCCCCATAACACTGTCAGAACTAATGTTCTAGCGCTCGTTTTTGTAACGTGCCTAATGTCTAGTAGTATTATAATATCCATCTTATAATAGCTTCTTCTTAAATACTATGTTTAGCTAAAGGTCATCATGTTGCTATTTGTTTCCAACAGGTGTTTCCTGGTCTGATTGCCTTGAGAAAAATCTGCAATCACCCAGATCTGTTCACAGGTGGAACTAAAATTCTTAAAGGGACCAAAGAAGAGGATCTAGAAGAAGAACAACAGTTTGGTTACTGGAAGCGATCAGGAAAAATGATAGTGGTAGAGTCACTTCTGAAGATCTGGCATCGTCAAGGACATAGAGTTCTTCTTTTCACTCAGTCACGACAGGTTAGGAGTTACACTAAACAGTTACATTGCCGATGTGTTTTTTTCTGTGGTTACACGTACAGAATGGGATTTAATGGCATCTTATTGATTGTCAATACCATTAGTTTTAATCTATAAATATTATTTTTTTCAAAACTGTGATTAATTTACTGAATTAACTGTTTGTTAAACTAGCGATATAAATGATTTTTTTTCATGCACAAACAGTGTACTCTTGTTAATAGTACATTTGGTTGAATAAATATTTTGCCTGTTATCTAAGCAGTACCTTTTCAAGTATAGGGTTGAATTTACAAATTCTGAATAAAGGCAACAGTAGCAACAGAAGCATTTGCCTCATTGTGTGTAAATTTTTACTTGTTAGCTAAAGTTAAATTAAATTTGTACCTTGTTACCCCGTAAATGGAAGATGCCTGAGGAGGCGGCTCAAGTAGTCTCCAAAGCTGTCAATTGTGTCATCATATTTTCAGTTAGCACTGCTGTGCTGGAGGGTTGGTGGGGCCCAGTGCCTGGGTGGCATTGTCTGGCAGCAGGGGTGCTGTTTGGGTCCCGACGCCTGCTGGTGCACTGCTCCAAATTTGAGTAGGCTCCCACTCCAGGAGGCAAGCTTGTTGTGGTGAGTGGGCTTATGCATTTTGATCAAAATGTATACCAAGGCCCTTGTCACACGGGCGTGATTTCCCCGCGGGTGCAATGCGTGAGGTGAACGCATTGCACCCGCACTGAATCCTGACCCATTCATTTCTATGGGGCTATGCACATGAGCTGTGATTTTCACGCATCACTTCTGTGTTGCGTGAAAATCGCGGCATGCTCTATATTCTGCGTTTTTAACGCAACTCAGGCCCCATAGAAGTGAATGGGGCTGCTGGAAAATCGCAAGCATCCGCAATCAAGTGCGGATGCAGTGCGATTTTCCCGCAAGGTTGCTAAGAGACGGGACCCGATCTTTATTATTTTTCCTTATAACATGGTCATAAGGGAAAATAATAGCATTCTCAATACAGAATGCTTAGTAAAATGTGGATTAAGGGGTTAAAAAAATAAACTCGCCTTATCCACTTGATCGCGTAGTTGCCGATCTCTCCTCTCTTCTTCAAGCATTAGCTACCAGCTAAAGGACCTGGTCCATCACCATGGTCCATCACCATGGTGATGGACCATGTGATGAGTTCAGTGACCTCATCACAGGTCCTTTAGCCGACAGCTAATGAATGAAGAAGAGAGGAGAGATCGGCAACTACACGATCAAGTGGATATGGTGAGTTAATTTTTATTTTTTTTAACCCCTCCATCCACATTTTACTAAGCATTCTGTATTGAGAATGCTATTATTTTCCCTTATAACCATGTTATAAGGGAAAATAATAAAATCTACAGAATACTCAACCCGCTGAAGTCCGGGTTCGGGTCTGGGTACCAAACATGCCGATTTTTCCCACGCGCGTGCAAAACGCATTCAAACGCTTTTCACTCGTGCGGAAAAATCGCGCATTTTCCCGCAACGCACCCTCCTCTTATCCGGGCGTCAAACGTGACGCCCGTGTAAAAGAGGCCTAATGCCTCATGCACAGTATGTAGCTTAGGGGGCTGTATACTATTTATTACTCTGATAAGCAATGTTAATTATGCTGAGAAGCAGGTTTAGATCAAAGCATAGCATGTGAATGTGCGATCTAGGTTCTATTTCTCGTTTTTTTTGTTTGTTTTTTATGTTTTCAGTTAGCCAGAAAAAGGTATTATCCACTGAGGGATCTCAATTTTTTATTCTACTTTTTAGATGTTAAATATCCTGGAAGCATTTGTTTTAAGACTGGATTATACATACTTCAAGATGGATGGCACTACAACTGTTGCATCACGACAACCTCTTATCACAAAGTTTAATGAGGTAGTTGGAAATGTTTTCCTTTTTCTCCTAAACCAGCTTTTAAGTGATTGTTTTGTGTACATTTAATATTGTATGCAAATGTAGACTCAAAGATTGTTATTGTTCTCAGTGCAAATTCACACTATTAGCTTTTGCATTGTTGTCAGCTTGATTATGTGTCTTACAGGACTCCTCGATCTTTGTGTTCCTTCTTACAACCAGAGTTGGGGGTCTTGGTGTGAATCTCACTGGAGCCAATAGAGTTGTCATCTATGATCCTGACTGGAATCCCAGCACAGATACACAAGTAGGTTGGATTTAAGGAGAGAACTTCTGGGTTTGAAGTTTAAATGTCAGACATATAATTAATTTAAGGCCCCATGCCTGTATTTTTGGTTTGCAGTCAATCCATAGTAACATAGTACATAAGGCCGAAAAAATACCTCTGTCCATCCAGTTCAGCCTGTCATCCTGCTAGTTGATCCAGAGGAAGGCAAAAAAAAACCTGTGAGGTAGAAGCCAATTTTCTCCACTTAAGGGGAATAAAAAATTCCTTCCCGACTCCAATCAGGCAATCAGAATAACTCCCTGGATCAACGACCCATCTCTAGTAGCTATATCCTGTAATATTATACTCCAGAAATACTTCCAGGCCCCTCTTGAATTCCTTTATTGTACTCACCATCACCACCTCCTCAGGCAGAGAGTTCCATAGTCTCACTGCTCTTACAGTGAAGAATCCTCTTCTATGTTTGTGTACAAACCTTCTTTCCTCCAGACGCAGGGGATGACCCCTCGTCACAGTCACAGTCCTGGGGATAAATAGATAATGGGAGAGATCTTTGTACTGACCCCTGATATATTTATACATAGTTATTAGATCTCCCCTCAGTCGTCTTTTTCCTAAAGTGAATAACCCTAATTTTGATAATCTTTCAGGGTACTGTAGTTGCCCCATTCCAGTTATTACTTTAGTTGTCCTCCTCTGAACCCTCTCCAGCTCTGCTATGTCTGTCTTGTTCACAGGAGCCCAGAACTGTACACAGTACTCCATGTGTGGTCTGACTAGCGATTTCTAAAGTGATAGGACTATGTTCTCATCACGGGCGTCTATGCCCCTTTTGATGCAACCCATTATCTTATTGGCCTTGGTGCCAGCTGTCTGACACTGGTTTTTGCAGCTTA
The DNA here is from genome assembly GCA_033119425.1 of Bufotes viridis. Taxonomy (NCBI): domain Eukaryota; kingdom Metazoa; phylum Chordata; class Amphibia; order Anura; family Bufonidae; genus Bufotes; species Bufotes viridis. The sequence goes on from JAKVIS010000099.1 coordinate 17,532, forward strand.
GTTTGCTGTTTATTAAAACTCCTAGATCCTTTTCCATGTCAGTGTTACCGAGTGTTTTACCATTTAGTATGTACGGGTGACTGCATTATTCCTTCCCATGTGCATAACTTTACATTTGTCAGTGCTAATCCTCATCTGCCACTTATCTGCCCAAGCCTCCAATCTATCCAGATCCCTCTGTAGCAGTATATTGTCCTCTTCCGTGTTAATTACTTTACACAGTTTAGTGTCATCTGCAAAAATCAATATTTTACTGTGCAGGCCTTCTACAAGATCATTAATAAATATATTGAAAACAATAGGGCCCAGTACTGACCCCTGAGGTACCCCACTAGTGACAGTGACCCAATCTTAGTGTGTACCGTTAATAACCACCCTCTGTTTTCTGTCACTCAGCCAGTTACTTACCCACTTACAGACATTTTCTTCCAGTCCGAGCATCCTCATTTTATACACTAACCTTTTATGTGGTACAGTGTCAAATGCTTTGGAGAAGTCCAGATATACGACATCCATTGATTCACCGCTGTCAAGTCTACAACTTACTTCCTCATAGAAACTGATTGGCATAACCGATCCTTTATGAAGCCATGCTGATATGGCATTATTTGCTTATTTCCGTTGAGATCCTCTAAGATAGCATCTTTTAGAAAACCTTCAAACCAGTTTACCCACATCACATGTTAAACTTTCCGGCCTATAGTTTCCAGGCTCTGTTTTTGGACCCTTTTTGAATATCGGCGCCACATTTGCTATGCGCCAATCCTGTGGAACATTCCCTGTCAGTATAGAGCGGAGCGCTGCGATTGGATGCGCTCGATGCCAGGAAGAAGAGACACCGCCCACCATAACTAAAAGAAACCTCCTACTATAACCAAGTCGCCTCATTAGCATAAGAGGTGCAGAAGTTAACGGGAGCGCAGCGGTTGAACAAGGGGTCGTTTGAAAAAAAAAAAAAACAGTGTGCAGACATCAGCGGCAGCAGCCCAGTAAGATGTTATGAGTATCCCAACAATATTTTTCTTGCTGAAAGGTATTCTTTAATTCCCTTAGGATACGGGGGTGTATGCCATTCAGTCCTGGCGATTTGTCTATTTTAATCTTTTTAAGTCGCCGTTGTACTTCTTCTTGGGTCAGACAGGACCCTTTTAATGGGGGATTTATTTTTACATTCAGCATTTCATCTGACAGTTTATTTGCCTCAGTGATTACATTGGAGAAAGAAATATTTAAAGAGGACCTTTCACTGGTCCACAGTTTATGAGTTAAAGCTATGTACATGGAGAGCGGCACCCAGGGATGACCCTGCACTTACTTGTATCCCTGGGTGCCGCTCCGTTCATCCTCTGTAGCCCCCGGTACCGGCGCTCCTGCTGCTCTAATTTTGCCTGGGGCGGAGACTTCTTCTTCTGCCCTGGGCGTCTCCTTCTCCCAGGGCTGGAGCAGCTGGCCAATCGCAGCGCTCAGCTCATATTCAGGTGTCCCCCAACCTCCATATCCATTTATTTCAGTGGGCCGCAAACAATGAGGACCGCGCACCTCGTACTGTCCACAATCTGTATGTCTGTTCCCACAAAAAGATAGAACATGTCCTATATATGTCTGTTTTGTGGATAAGTAATACGCATTTTTAGCATGGAACGGGAAAATGTGGGATGCATACGTGGAATTCATGTTTTGCAGACTGCAAAACAGACACGTTGCACATGAGTCATTATAATACAGTATAATTTAAATTGTTCATTTCCAGGCTCGAGAGAGGGCATGGAGAATCGGTCAAAAGAAACAAGTCACTGTTTACAGGCTGCTCACTGCAGGAACTATAGAAGAAAAGATTTACCACAGGTACTGACTATAAATTAGCTATTTACTGCAGAGTGTAAAATGAACTGCTGCCACATTGTTCGATATGCTGTATGCTAAGATGACTGCTCGTGCCCACAGCAAAGTTGTTTCGGGGGGCAAGAAGAGCTTAACCTTAAGATGACCGGGGGATTTTTTCATTTTTGCGTATAGCTTTTAATTTTATTAATATTTAGACTGAAATAAAAATTAATTATTGCAAAGGGTTCCCTCTTTGGTGACGATTGATTTGATATATAACATGTATAGGTTTGAGTGAACGAGGCGACTATGGCGATGGTTTCCGTCAGCGATGACATTTTTTATTTTTCCTTTTTTTTTTATATACTTATATTTTAATTTATATTTGGTACATAATATGTCCCCCATGAGATCATGCTTTACGATGTGCAGAAAGGACGTATATAGTCAGTGGGCTTTCATGAAAGGGTTAAGCAATGTCGTGCAAAAACTCCAGACCAAATGGAAAAGCCAGGACAGGAAATATGGGTTGACTTTAGAAAACAAATCTAGAAAGCCATACACCCATCTTATCCAGATGTGGAATACCCTTCAGAAAAGTCTTCCTCTCAATGTATCTGTAAACTGACAATGGCTTATTTCTCTATATAAGTCGTCTTATTTCTTTCATTGTGTAGCATCTTGTCTTCTTTTAACAACAGTCTGTAAGCGTCTGGGAAGTGAGGAGACCAGTTGCTGGAGTTTGGAGAGGAATTTTGTCCTATTGTTGTATGATAAAGGATTCTAGTTGCTCAGCAGTCCTGGGTCTCCTTTGCAGGATTTTTTGTTTCATGATGGGCCAAATGTTTTTTTTATTGCTGAAAGGTCTGGACTGCCGGCAGGCAAGTTCAGCACCCGGACTTATCTTGCTGAAATGTGCAAGGATTTCCCTGAAAGAGACGTTTGGATCGGTGGATATGTTGTTCTAAAACCTCTATATACTGTTCGGCATTGATAGTGCTATAAAAATACTTGTGAATCTCTGTAATGTCTCTTCATATCAAATATAGCAGGAGGAATACGCTTTCTTATAAAAAAAAATCAAAAATTATTTAAGAAGAGACATCTTATTGAAGTTTGTAATAGGCTTTACATGAAAATGTCAGTATAGTTCAGAATTGTGTTTGAAACTTAGATGTTAATGTCTTGTTGTCCCATCCTTTAATGCCCCTGACTCAGTCACAACTTCACCCTCAAAGGGAACCTGTCACCTCAAACACTTTCTTTTTTTTTTTTATCTTTATTTTAAAAAAGAAGACAGATAACATTGAAATAGACAATTGGGGGAAAAAAAACATACATAAAAGCTCAGGTTATAAACTTTCCGCATTATTTCATGCGGAGCATAGACTACCAGAGCCTTAAAACCAACCACCCTCCTATAAATGTCACTTCCTAAATTGAGACAACCGCTTTAAGGGGAACCTGTTACCTCAAACAGCGGTCCTAAACCGCCAGCAGGACCTTCTAGACTACAGCAGTCGGATTCTGATCAAGTATATCTTACTAAATTCCGGTGCGGCAGTAGTAAGAAAATCGATGTTTAATCCACGGCTGGCACGATTCTCTGCCCAGGCTTGAAGTCAAGGGGGCAGCGGCCTCCTTGCTTCAAGTCGCGGTGACCACGCCCCTTCCCGGCCCCTACGCTTTGATTGACAGCGCTTATGCCCGATAGCCAGCTGGCTTCCCAGGACAGCCAGCTGTCAGTCACAGCAAAGGGGCGGGGAGGGGCGTGGTTACTGCGACTTGAAGCAAGAAGGCCGCTGCACCTTGACTTCAAGCCTGGGCAGAGAATCGCGCCAGCCATGGATTAAACATGGATTTTCTTACTACTGCCGCACCGAATTTAGTAAGATATACTTGATCAGAATCTGACTGCTGTAGTCTTGAAGGTCCTGCTGGGTTTAGGACCGCTGTTTGAGGTGACAGGTTCCCTAAAGCGGTTGTCTCACTTAGGAAGTGACATTTATAGGAGGGTGGTTGGTTTTAAGGCTCTGGTAGTCTATGCTCGCATGAAATAAAGAAAGTGACATTTATCATGTAGATAAAGTTAATACAAGACACTTACTAATGTATTGTGATTGTCCATATTGCCTCCTTTGCGGGCTTAATTAATTTTTCCATCATATTATACACTGCTCGTTTTCATGTTTACGACCACCATGCAATCTATCACCGGTCGCCGTGCTTGCACAGCATAGGAAAAAGCGCCAGCCGCTCTGGTGGCCGAGACCGCATGAGCGCACATAGGCTGGTGCTTTTTCCTATAGTGTGCGAGCACGACCACCACTGATAGATTGCAGGGTGGTTGTAACCATGTATACGAGCAGTGTATAATGTGATGGAAAAATGAATCCAACCAGCAAAGGAAGCAACATGGATAACAATACATTGGTATGGGCCTTGTATTAACTGCATCTACATAATACATGCTTATTGCTGAAGTGAGACAACCCCTTTAAGTTCCTCCTCTTTCCATCCCTCCAAGTCAGATCCTATATACTTTCACCTTTGTCCCACTTTCCTAAAACTAGTAATAGTTCCACATGTGGTAACACTAGAATGGTATATACCTTGCATAAGCTATATCCCTCATAGCTATCACTACTAAATGTATCTCATGGTCTTTCTGTCTTTATATATACATATAGATATGTATATGATGTCTAGTTAACCCTTTCTACCATTTAAATTAAAACATTATCACATTAACCCTTTATACCATTTAAATGAAAACATTGTCACATCATATTTAACAAGTTGCTTCCCAGATGTGTAAGCTGTAAATGCCATAGGCACTAATGCAACTCCATACCATACATTTGAACTGTTTTCTGATAACAAGCTGGTTAGTTCCTTTCCCCTCAAGTCTGTAGGACACGGCATCCATGGTTTCCATGATGAATTTCAAATTTTGATTCCTCTGACGACGGTAGCGTTTCTGGATTGTGTTGACATATGGCTGCTTCTTTGCATGATACAGTTTAACTTAAATCTGTGTATTACATGGCAAACTATGTTCACACAGTGATTTTTGACATTGTTCCTGAGCCCATTCAGTGATTTCCAGTACATAATCATGTCTATTTTTAATGCATTGTCATCTGAGGGCCCATAAGTCACGAGCATCCAATATTGACCATCAGTCTTGTCCCTTGCGCACATGGATTTCTCCAGATTCTCTGGGTCTTTTGATGAGATTGTGTACTGTAGATGCTGGAATATTGAAAGTCACAATTTTACATTGAGAACATTTTTCTGAAAGTGTTCTACAATTTGTAGAGGCAGTTTTTCACAAGTTGGTAAACCTCTGCCCATCTATGCCGCTCTAACATGATCATTTTATAAGCTGTTATGTAACTCGGTAGAAAATTGCTCCACCAGCTGTTTTTATTAGTACTACTTACTTTTGCAGCCTTTTGTTGCCCAGTCCCAACTTTTTTAGATCCCTTGCTGCTATCAATTTCTAAATTATAATTTTTTTTTTTAATTCATGACATGGTAAAATGTCTCACTTTCAACATCTGATATTTGTTCTATAGTCTATCGTGAATATAATATAGGTTGCAAATCATTACATTTTATTTTTATTTATATGTTACACAGCGTCACAACTTTTGGCTGTATTTATGTGGTTACACAGATGTGATCTTTTGGCATACCTTCTGACATTCCATGGTAATGTCCCAAGGCAGATTGGTTGTCAGTTCAATATCATGGCGGTATTTTATTTTATTTTTCAAGATAGTAAGTCCTTTATGAGGATGTCCAAATCTACCAAGGCTATAAGAACATACTCATTTATTTAGCCATCTCCATCCAAAATTTTCCCCTTTTATTCAACAGAATTTCTCTTTTCAAATAGATTTAGCGGTAATGGACATGTACCATGTTTGTGGGTGCAAGAATTTGGGAATTTGTGTCTTTAATGCTTAAAGGGATTGTCCGCTTTATTTATATTGATGACCTATCCTCAGGATAAGTCATCAATATCAGTCTTCATGGCACCCCCAATCAGCTGTTTGAAAAGAAAGCAGTCCTCGTATGAGCGCTACCTTCTCTTCATTGTTTACCTGCTTGCCGTCACAACCGCAGTGGTGAGCAGGTATAATTGAATCTCAGCTGTCCAATTCACTTGAATGGGACGGCTATGTAGTGTTCACATGAGTAGGAAGGAGCCATCGCATTGAAGTGAATGGGACAGCGTATGTGTAATTACACCTGCTCACTGCTGCGGTTGCGACAACGACCAGGTAAACAACAAAGAAAAGGCAGTGCTCATACAAGCGCAGCCTTTTATTCAAGCAGCTGATCGGCGTGGGTGCCGGGAGACGGTCCCCCTGCTGATCTGATACGGATTACCTATCCCTACGAACAGTTCGAGCATTACCTATCACAGAGCGAACAGTTCGAGCATAGTTCAGGTTCGTACCGAATTTTGGGGTGTTCGGGACACGAACTCGAACATTTTCAAAAAAGTTCGGGTCCGTTGTTTGGCGATTTATTCCCGCTTTCTGAAGGGCTGCACAGCAGCCAATCAGCTAGCGTTTTACCTCTTGCCCTAAGAGCCCATCACAGCCATGCCTACTAATGGCATGGCTGTGATTGGCCAAGTGCAGCATGTGACCCAGCCTCTTTTGAAGCTGGAGTTGCGTAGCGCCGCACGTCACACTGCTCTGATTAGTGTAGGGAGAAGACGCAGCTGCTGTGAGGGCGAGATTAGGCAAGGAAAAGTCAGCATTAGCACCTAATGAAGTGATCGATCTACAGCTGTGAATGGTTCAACTTCTGCTAGTTAATTGCTCACTGGTTTTTAGGCTGCACAGAGCGTTTTTCTGTCACTTTTTTTCTGGGGTGATCAGCGGACATTTTGTGACTTGTGGTGCACCAGAACAAGCTGCCATCAATCCATCAATACTAGTGTTTTTTTTTTTTACTATATCCTACTTTAGGGGCTTGGCTGTGTTTATTATCACCCCTAGAAACTCAGGATAGCAATTTCTATATTTTATTAAAGGGTTAAATGCAATTGCCAAAATACCAATCCCCTAAATCTGGTGTTCCAGCTTTGGATAGCCAAGTATAATACTGTCTGCTGTCTGGCAAACGATAGATTACTTTCTGTGGTGAAATTCAATTGCCAAAATAGCAATCCCCTAAATCTGGTGTCCCAGCCCTGGCTGGCAAAGTATAATAGTGTCCGCCAAAACATATATTTTATTCTGGGGTGAAATTCAATTGCCAAAATAGCAATACCCTAAATCTGGTGTTCCAGCAGTTGCAGGCCAAGTGTTAATCTGTCCGTAAAGGGTATATTTTGTTCTGGGGTGAAATTCACTTGCTAATATAGCAATACCCTGAATCTAGTGTTCCAGTAGTGGCTTGCAAAGTATAATAGTGTCTGCCAAAACATATATTTTGTTCTGGGGTGAAATTCAATTGCCAATATAGCAATACCCTGATTCTGGTGTTCCAGTAGTGGCTTGCAAAGTATAGTGTCCGCCAAAACATATATTTTGTTCTGAGGTGAAATTCTATTGCCAATATAGCAATACCCTGAATCTGGTCTCCCAGCACTGGCTGGCAAAGTATAATAGTGTCTGCCAAAACATATATTTTGTTCTGGGGTGAAATTCAATTGCCAATATAGCAATACCCTGATTCTGGTGTTCCAGTAGTGGCTTGCAAAGTATAATAGTGTCCGCCAAAACATATATTTTGTTCTGAGGTGAAATTCTATTGCCAATATAGCAATACCCTGAATCTGGTCTCCCAGCACTGGCTGGCAAAGTATAATAGTGTCTGCCAAAACATATATTTTGTTCTGGGGTGAAATTCAATTGCCAATATAGCAATACCCTGATTCTGGTGTTCCAGTAGTGGCTTGCAAAGTATAATAGTGTCCGCCAAAACATATATTTTGTTCTGGGGTGAAATTCAATTGCCAAAATAGCAATACCCTGAATCTGGTGTCTCAGCTGTTACAGGCCAAGTATTAATCTGTCTGTAAAGGATATATTTTGTTCTGGGGTGAAATTCAATTGCCAAAATAGCAATACCCTGAATCTGGTTTTCCAGTAGTGGCTTGCAAAGTATAATAGTGTCCGCCAAAACATATATTTTGTTCTGGGGTGAAATTCAATTGCCAAAATATCAATACCCTGAATCTGGTGTTCCAGCAGTTGCAGGCCAAGTGTTAATCGGTCCTAATAGGGTATATTTTGTTCTGGGGTGAAAGTCACTTGCTAATATAGCAATACCCTGAATCTAGTGTTCCAGTAGTGGCTTGCAAAGTATAATAGTGTTCGCTAAAACATATATTTTGTTCTGGGGTGAAATTCTATTGCCAAAATAGCAATACCCTGAATCTGGTGTCCCAGCTGTTGCAGGCCAAGTGTTAATCTGTCCGTAAAGGGTATATTACACTCAAGGTGTATATGCAAGTGCTGAGAAGGTCATCCTCATTAACTTCACACGCTACCGTGCATCTCCCATTGTATTTCTGTCCGTTAAAGGGTATATTACACAAAGTGTTAAAATACAATTGCTGAAGGCATAATCCTACATATTTTTCTCACGCTACTGTGCATCTCCATGTGTAAATCTGTCCATAAAAGGATACCTTTCATCCAGGGCCTAAATACTAGCCCTAAAAGAGATATTCCCTAAATCAGTGGTTACTGCTGTGCCTGGATTAGTGTAATACGCTACATAAATAAATAGGCAGATAGTGTTAGGTCCCTGTAAAAAAAAAAAAAAAAAAAAAAAGGCCTGAATTTGAATTCAATACATTGGGCCAAATATTGTTTTTCTTATTGTGGTGCTTGGTGAACGGTAACAATGAGGAAAACATCTAGTAAGGGACGTGGACGCGGTCGTGGTGGTGTTAGTGTACCCTCTGGTGCTGGGAGAGGACGTGGCCATTCTGCCACAGCCACATGTCCTAGTGAACCAACTACCTCAGGTTCCCGTACCCGCCAGAATTTACAGCGATATTTGGTAGGGCACAATGCCATTCTAAGGATGGTAAGGCCTGTGCAGGTACAGGCGCTAGTCAATTGGGTGGCCGACAGTGGATCCAGCACGTTCACATTATCTCCCACCCAGTCTTTTGCAGAAACCGCACAGGTGGCGCCTGAAAACCAAGCCCATCAGTCTGTCACATCACCCCCATGCTTCAAACAGCTGATGTCCATGGCTGTCCCACAGTATGTTGTTCCCAGCCGCCACTACTTCTCCAAGACAGCCGTGCCTTCCCTGCACAACCAAGTATCCGATAAAATCAAGTGTGCACTGCGCAACGCCATCTGTGGCAAGGTCCACCTAACCACAGATACGTGGACCAGTAAGCACGGCCAGGGACGCTATATCTCCCTAACTGCACACTGGGTAAATGTAGTGGCGGCTGGGCCGCAGGCGGAGAGTTCCTTGGCGCACGTCCTTCCGCCGCCAAGGATCGCAGGGCATCATTTTTTGCCTCCTGTAGCCTCCTCCTCCTACTCGGCTTCCTTCTCCTCTGCTTCCACCAGCTCATCCAGTCAGCCACACACCTTCACCACCAACTTCAGCACAGCCCGGGAAAACGTCAGCAGGCCATTCTGAAACTAATATGTTTGGGGACAGGCCCCACACCGCGCAGGAGTTGTGGCGGGGTATTGAACAACAGACCGACGAGTAGTTTCTACCGGTGGGCCTCAAGCCCGGCCTGGTCGTGTGCGATAATGGGCGAAATCTCGTGGCAGCTCTGGGACTAGCCGGTTTGACGCACATCCCTTGCCTGGCGCATGTGCTGAATTTGGTGGTGCAGAAGTTCATTCACAACTACCCCGACATGTCAGAGCTGCTGCATAAAGTGTGGGCTGTCTGTGCGCGCTCCGGCGTTCACATTCTGCCGCTGCTCGCCTGTCTGCGCTACAGCGTAACTTCGGCCTTCCCGCTCACCGCCTCATATGTGACGTGCCCACCAGGTGTAACTCCACCTTGCACATGCTGGCGTGCGAGCAGCAGCAGGCCATAGTGGAGTTTCAGCTGCAGCACGCACGCGTCAGTCGCACTGCAGAACAGCACCACTTCACCACCAATGATTGGGCCTCCATGCGAGACCTGTGTGCCCTGTTGCGCTGTTTAGAGTACACCACCAACATGGCCAGTGGCGATGCCACTGTTATCAGCGTGACGATACCAATTCTATGTCTCCTAGAGAAAACGCTTAGGGCGATAATGGAAGAGGAGTTAGCCCAGGAGGAGGGGGAGGATGAGGGGTCACTTTTAGCACTTTCTGGCCAGTCTGTTAGAAGTGGCTCAGAGGGAGGTTTTTTGCAACAGCAGAGGCCAGGTACAAATGTAGCCAGCTAAGGCCTACTACTGGAGGAGGAGGTGGAGGAGGAGGTGGAGGAGGATGAGGATGAAGCAGGTTCACAGTGGGGTGGCACCCGACACAGCTCAGGCCCATCACTGGTGCATGGCTGGGGGGATACGGAGGACGATGACGATACCCCTTCCACAGAGGACAGCTTGTCCTTACTTCTGGGGAGCCTGGCACACATGAGCGGCTACATGCTGCAGTGCTTGCGCAACGACAGCAGAGTTGCCCACATTTTAACGTGTGCGGACTACCGGGTTGCCACCCTGCTGGATCCGGAGTACAAAGACAATGTGCCCACCTTACTTCCTGCACTGGAGCGTGATAGGAAGATGCGCGAGTACAGCGCGCACGCTGGTAGAGGCGTTCCTAAGAGCATTCCCAAATGTCACAGGGGAACAGGTGGAAGCCCAAGGTGAAGGCAGAGGAGGAGCAAGAGGTCGCCAACGCAGCTGTGTCACGGCCAGCTCCTCTGTGGGCACGGGTTAGCATGGCAGAAATGTGTAAAAGTTTTGTCTCCACGCCACAGCTAACTGCACCACCACCTGATACGGAACGTGTTAGCAGGAGGTAGCATTTCACTAACATGGTTGAACAGTATGTCTGCACACCCCTCCGCTTACTGACTGATGGTTCGGCCCCATTCAACTTCTGGGTCTCCAAATTGTCCACGTGGCCAGAGTTAGCATTTTATGCCTTGGAGGTGCTGGCCTGCCCGGCGGCCAGCGTTTGTCTGACCGTCTATTAAGCACGGCAGGGGCGTCATTACTGACAAACGCAGCCGCCTGTCCACAGCCAACGTGGACAAGCTGACGTTCATAAAATGGACCAGGCATGGATCCCACAGGACCTATGCCTCCCTTGTGAGGAATTTATAACTTTATAACTGCCTCCCCTCGACCATGTATTCTTGTACTCCGGGGCACTTCTTTATTGAATCCTCATTTTTTTAACTTTACCATGATCTTGCGGTGCAACCCAAAGTTGAATGAACCTCTCCTCAATCTTGGCGCCGGGCCTAAATAACTGAAAGTGGCCTTCTCCAGTGGTGGGTCATATGACGCCTATTCCTTGCTTTGGGACCTCTCTCTCTGTCTGGGTGCTGGGGCCGAAATAACTGAAAGTGGCCTTCTCCAGTGGTGGGTGATATGATGCCTTATTCCTTGCTGTGGGACCTCTCTCCTCTGTCTGGGTGCCTGGGCCTAAATAACTGAAAGTAGCCTTCTCCAGTGGTGGGTGATATGACGCCTTATTCCTTGCTGTGGGACCTCTCTCCTCTGTCTGGGTGCTGGGCCCGAAATAACTGAAAGTGGCCTTCTCTAGTGGTGGTTGATATGACGCCTTATTCCTTGCTGTGGGACCTCTCTCCTCTGTCTGGGTGCTGGGGCCGAAATAACTGAAAGTGGCCTTCTCCAGTGGTGGGTGATATGACTCCTTATTCCTTGCTGTGGGACCTCTCTCCTCTGTCTGGGTGCTGGGGCCTGTGACACAGTGAGAGGTTTGGTGGTAAAAAACTGCTGCTGGGTTGATTGCAGCCAGGTGAGGGCAAATACTGGACCGGATTTTAGGTGCCGGTCCGGGTTTTTTTGGGTTAATGCCTAGGTGCCTTTAAAAGACAGCTGGGTTTTATGCAAACTCTCTCTGTGTTTGGGATCTGAGCCCTGTGCTGGGCTGAAAAGCTGAGACCTGTGTGTCAGAAGAGCAGGCCATTTAAAGACGGTCAGTGGACTTTTTGTGTTGCTGAGCATTCAGCCAGGTGTGAACTAACACCTAGGATTTGAGGTGATTTAACCTGAAACTGCTGGTGTTCCGTGGAGCTCTCAGGGCTGGAAGCAAGAGCTTGCAAAGAGGCGGCAGTCTGCCTGGAAGCCTGAGGTTGGACTTTCCTGCGGCTGGGCTGACAGCCAGGTGTGAACACGCACCTAAACCACACAGGTGAATTTGATTCAGTCTTGGACTTTTGTTTTGCCTCAAGTTTTTGCTGTGTGTGAAGTAACACTAAGTGACTGTTTTGAGTTTTGTTTGTGCAAGTGTGAAATAAAACACTGTTTGCTGCACTACCTGGACTCTCTTTGCCTCTATACTGCACCCGCACCGCTGTCTACCAGAGCGACCCCCACAGGCCTAAATAACTGAAAGTGGCCTTCTCCAGTGGTGGGTGATATGACTCCTTATTCCTTGCTGTGGGACCTCTCTCCTCTGTCCAGTGGTGGGTGATATGACGCCTTATTTCTTGCTGTGGGACCTCTCTCCTCTGTCTGGGTGCTGGGGCTGAAATAACTGAAAGTGGCCTTCTCCAGTGGTGGGTGATATGACGCATGATTCCTTGCTGTGGGACCTGTATCCTCGGTCTGGGTGCTGGGGCCGAAATAACTGAAAGTGGCCTTCTCCAGTGGTGGGTGATATGACGCATGATTCTCTGCTATGGGACCTCTCTCCAATTGATATTGGTTAATTTTTATTTATTTTATTTTATTTGAATTCATTTCCCTATCCACATTTGTATGCAGGGCATTTACCTACATTTCCCTGCCTTTTGCAGCCCTCTAGCCCTTTCCTGGACTATTTTACAGCCTTTTTTAGTGCCTTAAAGTTCGGGTCCCCATTGACTTCAATGGGGTTCGGGTTCGGGATAAAGTTCGGGTCGAGTTCGGATCCCGAACCCGAACATTTTCGGGAAGTTCGGCCGAACTTCTCGAACCCGAACATCCAGGTGTTCGCTCATCTCTAGTAATCAATATAAATAAAGAAGACAACCCCTTTAAAGACACTAACACTTAAAAATCGGATTTTTTTTATTTAATTAAGATTTTTTTTTATATAAAATGCTTTTTGAGGAAAATATATTACCATCCAAAGGTTATTCCATCATTAAATAAAGATTAGTTTTTTAATTATGTAGAATAAGGCTGTATATGTTTAATTTTTTTGGTAAATAAATTCCATTAATCCATTCACAATGTCATGCTCTTCCAGAGGTTTTTCTTAGATTATTGGGCAGTTTCTCTGCCTACAAGATATTATCACAGATGCTTGGTTTACTTTTGCAGTTCTCAAAACTGAATGTGACTCAGCAGAGATCACATGCCTCTTCTTCACAGCAAAAATGTTATAACATTAACAGAGTTGAGAAAAAGACTTTAATCCTAACTTCTACAAACCTATTAATACAGAATCAACCCCTTCAGTGCTGTTTAAAGAAGTTCAGTGAATAGAAACAATATTATTTTTTTTAACCTATTAAACTGGGGATAAAAAAAACTAATATGAAAAGTTATTCTAAAAGTCTTCATCTACTTGCATATTATAAAGTATACCAGCAAGAATTATTCTTTATGTAGAAAACTATGATTTAAATCAAGCCTTACTGACTAGTGATTTAAATCATGATTTAAATAAGTTTGATTTAAATCAAATCCACCCTGAGTTTAACTAAGTAAATTATGATTGTATGATTACAGTATATGGATTATCTTTCTGTTTTGAGGTGCAAATTTTGCATGCATGTGGCATCTTGTCTTCTTTATTCATAGGCAAATCTTTAAGCAGTTCTTAACGAACAGAGTTTTGAAAGACCCAAAGCAGAGACGCTTCTTCAAATCCAATGATCTGTATGAGCTATTTACCCTGAGCAGTCCTGATGCAAGCCAAGGAACAGAAACCAGTGCTATTTTTGCAGGTAGCAATTAAATAGCAATGGCTAATTTTATTTATTTATGTTATGCACTTATATAGCGCTACTATATTCCACAGCGCTTTACAGACATACAGACATCACAAGTCTTGCTTCTAAATCAGTTATGTGGAATTTAATCAGTTCTGGCGTGTTATTCTTTGTTAAATGTCTCTCCTCTTTCATAGGGATTGATCAGATGTTAAGCTGTCAAAGTATCTTAAAAAACAGCTGGCAACAGAAGTTAATGGTATTTCTAAAGAGGGTCCTTCGAATGCAATTAAAAGTGAGCAGCCTGTGCAAAGTATGTCTGCACCATCTGGAACTACCCAATATTATGGAACAGAGACCACAGAACTAGCTAAAGGGCTGGACAAGCCTAATTCATGTATAGTGATTGATTCCAACTTGCAAGCTTTGAATGAAAGTGGACATTCAATTTCTGTTGCTCCTGCACAACTTCATCATAAACACAAAGCCAAAACAAAACACCAGGAAAAAGAGAAAAGAAAAAAGAAAGGTGCCAAGTATGAAGGAAGGCGGATCTCTCATCTACTGAAGCAAAAGCCATTCATTAAGGAGATGAAAGGGGAGCAGGAGGAGAGCAGGAAGACTAGCGATGAATATGTCCTGGAGAAACTATTGAAAAAGTCTGGTAGGTGTTGCACTAAAATATGCATTATATTCTCGATAAAATTTATAAAGTAAATAAGGGGCTCTTTATTTGACGCAATGTAGGGCAATGATTGGCAACGAGCCGTTCATTCCTGATTATTGTCAACTTGTACAGCTGCTTTCGCATGTAGCAGTCAACTCCTCTGTATGGGAATGAGCAATTACTACAGGGTGATGTGCTGCCCGCAAATTAAAGCGAACCTGTCACCTGCTTTTTACTGTTAAGCACTGTAGCCTATAGATCATTAGGACCTTGCTTCAAACAGTTGTTCTCTGCTTTGGGTTTATATTCTGAAAAATCACTGATATCTCTGCTCAGCTGCCTGAGTCATCAGACAGTCAAGGAGGCAGACCCTCCTGACTGCTGGATGCATCTCGCCTACCGCCTCTCATCCCTATAATTGACACTAGCTTTCTGCCCGGGACCGCTTGTCTCGGGCGGCGCATGCGCCGCCTGCCTTCATAGCAGCGCTGATACCGAGCCTCACGCTGAGTGATCTGCATTTCACCAGCGGCCCGGCTAGAGAGGAGAGAAGTGCGCAAGCGCGATCTAGCAAGGGGATCGCGCTGCTATGAAGGCAGACGGCGCATGCGCCGCCGAGACCAGCGCGGTCCCGGGCAGAAGAGCTAGTGTCAATCATAGGGATGAGAGGCGGGGTTAGGGCGGGGGAGTCGCATCCAGCAGTCAAGGAGGGTCTGCCTCCTTGACTTGTCTGGTGACTTCAGACGCAGCAGAGCAGGAGATTATAAAGTGATTTTTTCAGGAATATAAACCCCAGAAAAACGGAAAACACCTGTTTGGAAACAAGGTTACAATGATCTATAAGGTACAGTTAACAGCTTAAGAGGTAAAAAGCAGGTGACAGGTTCGCTTTAAGTCATGGTGCATCAAAGGTGCAGTCACCCAACAGATGAGTGTTTACTTATTGCTATAATATGCCATTGACCTGTGTTTTAGTACAGCAAGTGATAAAGTCTGTAAAGCACTGTGGGATATGTAAGTGAAATAAGTAAATATTGCAGCATGACATTGTTCTCTGTGCAGGAAAAACTGGGATACAGCAAGAAATCAGCACCTGTTCATTCTTTGGATCATTGGGGGTCCCAGTTGCCAAACTCCCATGATCATAAAGTGATAGCATATCAAGATCTCCGTCAGTAAAGTTACAAAATAAAGATATGATGTTACTTTCTATGTCTATAATATAGAAATCCACGCTGCTTCCACTTGAGTGCAGTTCACACTGAGGGAGACGAAAGGTATCTATTGATGTGATTCCTCAGTTATCATTCCCACTAAGGTCGATGCTCAAATCTCCTAAAAGTAAAAAAATAGACGGCCCAACGTGGTAAAATACCACCAACTGAGTTTAAATAACGTGATTTATTGTACTCACAAGATCCATAAAACTACACGCATAGAAAATGTGCACGTCCTCTCATGAAACGCCCGACCCGGGTTTCGCCTCCGCTTCGTCAGGGGACTGATCTGGGGACTGTAACTTTTGTCGCAGATTTTTGTCTGTGTTTTGTGTTTGTAAGTGGTTATATGTTATTTATTTATTTTTCCTGTTAGTTTTTTATTTATTTATACTTTCTATGTCTGCCTGAACTCTAACCAGAATATGTATTTTCTAGGGGTTCATAGTGTGATGAAACATGATATCATTATGGATGCATCTAATCCAGATTATGTGATTGTTGAAGAAGAAGCAAGTAGAGTAGCCCACGAGGCTCTGCGAGTTTTAAAAATCTCTCGCCATCGTTGTAGTGCTGCATCTTCTGGAATCCCAACATGGACTGGAACTAATGTTGGCGTAGGAAATAGGTTGGTCCTTCAGGAACTACTGAATAATTGTATTTTTATTTGCAGTTATAGTTGTATTGAAAAGAAAAATATGTCTGTGTCGTCATTTTAGCCCTTTGTACAAAATGTAAACAACGCACCAGTCCGATGTGCATAAAACATCGTAAAAGGTATTTTAATAGCTTACTTTTTGCCATGTAATCACAGCTTGAAATTGTGGCCTTGTTGACTGTTCAGATTGCCTCAAACCTTGTCATAGAAATATTTTTTGTGAATCCAGATCACCATTCATTTCAGTATACACAATTGTTATTAAAACTAATCTTTCACTATATTTTCATCTAAGAAATACGCAAAGTGGGGTGTATGGATCCTCTATAGATGACCACTGTCCATTTTAACTCTGTGTATTGATTATGTTATTAGTTGAATTTAAAAAGTACTGCATCTCACATTAGCATCTTATATTGATTTAAAATATATTATAAACACAGATGTTTTTCATATTGTTTCTGTATTGTTGTCCCCTTAAAAAGTGTAAGTCGACGTGTCAGTGCAGTATAGAGGTAAAACAACCATCAAAACCTAAGACACTATATTGAACCTTACTGCATAATAAGTCACTCCACACATTGCTGTTTTATCACTGTACTGTCACTGCTTTGTGTGGCATCACCCTTTGACTGTTTTTAAATGTGTGATGTACTCACAAGTGTTTCTACAAGAATACGAAGTGTAAACCTGTTGGTAGGGTCCTGAGGCTCATTGAAACCAAAATGAGGGCTACTTTCTCCTATAAGAGAAAACTTGTATCAGTGTGCATATTAACAGTAACTGCAGGTCTGTTAAAATTATACTTGGATAGTAATAAATGTACTGTGACATTAAGGAATTCAAAATCTGATGTGTGACTGTACTTCCATAAAATGTTGAGTGGCACAACTGTTGCCATTTGATGTTCCACATATGTGCTGCTTTACTCTGCTCAACCTGACTTTAATGTCCAGAATGGGACAACCCAAATCACAAAGACCACAGTGCTGATGTAGGCTTAATGCAAAAATAACTGAAAACCCTGTGCAACAGTAGCAAAATACACTCTTATCTTTGGACAACGGAATCTTAAGATGCAATTTTCATTATTGACCTGTAGATGGTGCCATATGTGTTCATTTTTACCTAAATGTAACTGAAAAAAGGCACAGATGTCTGTATTTACAACAGGGGTGCACTGGCATTCTGGTTTGAGGGCCACATTGTAACATTGCACCAATTCAAAGGTACACAATTAAACTTAAAGGCGTATTACCTTTCATTAACGGTTATGGCATATCAAAAGTGTATCTCTTAATTGCCTGACATTTACAGGTTCCACTTTCAGAAATGGAGGAGAATGGAGGTCCCCTTCTTCCACAGTCAAGCCTCATTCACACGTCCGTGTTTTGGTCAGTGATTTCCATCAGTGATTGTGAGCCAAAACCAGGATTGGAACCTCCACAGACATCAAGTATAAGGGAAAGATCTGCACCTGTTCTGTGTTTAGAGCTTCACCTGGTTTTGGTTCACAATCACTTATGGAAATCACTGACCAAAACACTGATGTGTTAATGAGGCATCATGACTCCATAAAGGAGGAGATCATGCATGCATGTGCCCCTGTCTTTTGAAGAACATCGCTGTTGTGGTAAAAGCCTAATATTTTACAAGTCCCATAATCTACAGTGCTACAGTGGAGAGAACCACATGCATGGACTGCCGACTATTTAAGTCAAATACTCAAAGGAGACTATTCTCCTGAAAAACGGGGAACCCAGAAATGGATACAGTGTACACTATTAGTACTTGCTGGCCCTGCTCCTGAAATTTTTCTACTCCTTTTATCTGATTTGGAAACTACATGTAACCACACACAGGGATCTCTCTGTCGTTGGTTGGGGCCACACAGGGTGGTATCGCGGTGCACATGTTGCCTCCAGGCTTATAGGTTGTGCACCCCTGATGTACACAATGCACAGTATCTCATTAAAGGAA
Organism: Bufotes viridis; assembly: GCA_033119425.1. NCBI lineage: Eukaryota > Metazoa > Chordata > Amphibia > Anura > Bufonidae > Bufotes > Bufotes viridis. The sequence continues at coordinate 35,943 of JAKVIS010000099.1, forward strand.
ATATATTTTACATTATTTTTGTTTAATGTTTGTAAATATTTCTTGCAATTTACTTTTTTCTAATTATTTGTCATTTGAGCATTTTAAAAATACAATGTAACTGTATTTATTTTTATTTATAGACGTTTTGGTCAGAAAAAGAACCCTCTGTTACATTGTGCAGATGTACCCAAAACCAAGAGCCATCAAGACAAGTGCAAGGTAAAATGGGTTAGTTATCGAAGGTTCGTTAGGGAAAAACCTATAAAATCTTCCTGTATGGAAATTCTTATTAAATCATCTTTATATTTTACTAACATAGTTCACAGTCCTTAAAGGGGTTGTCCGAGTTATGTAAAAAAAAAAATTATAGCACTGTGAATCTGATGGTCAGCAATATATACATAAGCTAGGCAAAAAAAAAAACTATTTCCTCATTTTTCTAGTTCTCTTCTGGCCCTTTGTTTACCTGCAGTAATAACAATCTCTGAGGGTTTCCTTATGAATATTTGTGCCCCTCCCCCTGCCCTGCAAAGGGAGTGAATAAAAGTGCTCCCCTGAATGAAATGTCTGACTGCTGGGATACTCAGCAGCATGTTGTATGTCTGGGACTACTTCTGATGCACACAGTAGCTCCCCTGTTCTTGTGCAATCCTCTGCAGAACTTCTCCAGTCTTTCAGGTCTGTTTCTGCAGGATGAGGATCCTGTGCCTCTTCACTTCCTGCAGCTGCTCAGCAACGCTTTTGGCCCTAAGTCTGTACTGCAGAAGGGTGTTAGTTTCCTGAAGAATCCAGTGGGAGGGAGACACAGGGCAGACAGCAGTGCAGGGGGGGCGTGTCCAGCACAGTGATGACGGGTGCACAGACACAGACTAGGCTTGTGTACGAGACATCATCCAAGCAGGGAGAGAAGCTGACATCACAGGTAATGTGACCCTTAGTGAAATCTGAGAAATGAGCCACTACAGATGAAGTAATTCAATTATAAACCCCTTACATTTGATTAGTTCGAAAGATTAGTTAGAAACATAGAGTACAAAAAAAATAGCTCAGACAGCCCCTTTGTTTAGAGCGTACATATACAGACAAAATCATAAATTACATTGTAAGAAACTAATTAAAGGAGTTAAACTAAGCAGCTTTTAACAGTTTCCTCATTTACTTGTTCTGGCCCTTTTTTTTTACCTGCAATAACAACAATCTTTGAGGTTTTCCTCATGAATATTTGTGCCCTCCCCCTGCTCTGCAAAGGGAGTGAATAACAGTGCTTCCCTGAGTGAAATGTCTGACTGCTGGGAGACTCAGCAGCATGTTGTATGTGTAGGACTACAAGTCCCAGCTGTACAATGACACTGCTAATACACACAGGATCTTCTCCTAACTTGTTCTTGTGCAATTGTCTGCAGAACTACTCCAGTCTGTCATCTCTGTGTCTGCAGGATGAGGAGGGAAGATCCTGTGTCCAGTATTTGTCTCTTCATTGTCTGCAGCTGCTCAGCAAAGCCTCCAGACATGAGTCTGTGCTGCTGATGGTAGAAGGGCTTAAACTTTCCTGAAGAATCCATTGGAAGGGGAGAAACAGGGCAGACAGCAGCAGACTGCAGTGCAAGGGGGTGTGGCCAGCACAGTGCCTTTTCGTGCACAGACCTGCTCTATCAGGATTGTGTACAAAACCTCATCGGAGCATGGAGAGAAGCTGACATCACAGGCCATGCGACCCTCAGTGAAATCTGAGAAAGGAGCCACTACAGATGAAGTGAATTGTAAACTCCTTACATTTTATTAGTTAGAAACATACAATGAACAAAAAAAATAACTTGGACAACGCCTTTAATATAAGAGAAATGGGGGCCCTGCTCACAAGACCTATGATAAAATAGGGAGGTAAAAGTGCTTGTTTTTGTACAATCATCAACAAATTTCAGGGAGTACTGTGGAGTACTTTGTAGGTGAGCGTATCATGTTTAAAAGGGGTCCTCAGGGATTTACATATTGATGACCTTTTCTTAGGATAGTGGAAAATAATTTTCTTAAAAGAATCTGGATTCCTGACACATACACGCTGAGAACAATTTGCGTTTGTTAAGTGGATTAACTCTTTTGTGATCCAATACATATAACTCACTTTGCATCAAGAAGTGTGCCGCAAAATTATTTTCCAATAAGAAGCAGGCTGAAGAGCCCTTTTTCTGAGCACCTTTAAACTATAAGGTTTGCAGTGCCATTGTTACCGGGACTCTATCTTCAGGATAGGTCATCAATATAAGATTGGCGGGGGTCCGACTCCCAGCACCCCCACTGGATCAGCTGTTTGAGGAATCTGCGGCATTCACCAGAACGTCAGTGAGCGCTGCGGCCTCCTTGCATCTTACCAAGCACAGCTTCGTCCATTTGATAGCCGCTGTGCTTGGTATCGCAGCTCATCCCCATTTACTTAAATGGGGCTGAGCTTTCCCTAGGGCATTTGACTGATGAACGGGACATCACATGGCCTCTAGAGAGTTCTAAGTGCTCACAGAACACCACAGCCTCTGCAAACAGCTGATCTATTGATTACCTACCCTGAGACCATCAGTACATAAATTCCAGAAAACCTCTTTAAAGGCGTTTCACCAAGTTTTTTTTAATGATGACCTATCTAGGGCTGAAACAATTACTTGATTTAAATTGAGTAACGCGACCCAAAAAAATCCTCAATACAAATTTTTTGCATCAGAGATTCGTTTGTGTCATGTGACCACGGAGCGTGACTGGAACGCTTGCTATTACTCACGCTCCGTGGTCACCCGCCGGCCCGCACCGCTCTGCACTGTGGGACGTCAGGTCCTTGTGCAGCGCGTGAAGAAGATGATAGAAGATCTCTTGATTGTCGGCAGCGCCCCTACAAGAAAGGTAAGTATTTTACTTCAATGGCGAGAGGGGATTGTGGCCCTGGTGGGGGGTGGGGGGGGGGGGCATGGGCAGCTGATGGCATGGGGGAAGCTGATGGTATGGGGGTCTGATGAGTTTTTTGAGCATTGGGGGGGGGGCTCATGAGTTTTTATAAGGGAAAACTTTATTTTAATTCGTTTTTTCTTATTAGAGTACTCTCCCAAGTGGCTTTTAGTGGGTGCACGTCCGCTGGTTTCCCTCCACCAGGATCACCGGGTATACTTATGTTTTTATGGAGGAGACGGCACATGCACACCAGACGGGTATATGGCCACACTTCAGACCAAATAAAAGGGCCCGCAACGTTGCACTATTGTCTAATTGATACCACTGGTGTTGAAATGAATTAAATTAACCCCTTAAGGACACTGCCCTATTTCACCTTAAGGACCGGGCCATTTTTTCAAAATCTGACCAGTGTCACTTTATGTGGTGATAACTTTAAAACGCTTTTTCTTATCCAGGCCATATTGAGATTGTTTTTTCGTCACATATTGTACTTCATGACACTGGTAAAATGAAGTCGAAAAATTTCATTTTTATTTATAAAAAAATACCAAATTTACCAAAAATTTTGAAAAAATTGCAATTTTTGAAGTTTCAATTTCTCTACTTCTATAATAGGTAGTAATACCGCCAATATATCAATCATTTTGGGAATGCCATTTTATTTTTTGGGGACGTTACAAGGCTTAGAACTTTAGAAGCAAATCTTGACATTTTTCAGAAATTTTCAAAAACCCACTTTTTAGGGACCAGTTCAGGTCTGAAGTCACTTTGTGAGGCTTACATAATAAAACCACCCAAAAATGACCCCATTCTAGAAACGACACCCCTAAAGGTATTCAAAACTGATTTTACAAACGTCATTAACCCTTTAGGTTTTCCACAAGAGTTAATGGCAAATGGAGATAAAATTTCAGAATTTCAATTTTTTGTAAAATTTTCCATTTTAATCCAATTTTTCCAGTAACAAAGCAAGGGTTAATAGCCAAACAAAACTTAATATTTATTCCCCCGATTCTGCAGTTTGCACGAACACCCAATATGTGGTCGTAAACTGCTGTATGGCCAAACTGCAGGGCGCAGAAGGAAAGGAACGCCATATGGTTTTTGGAAGGCAGATTTTGCTGGACTGGATTTTTGACACCATGTCCCATTTGAAGCCCCAGAGTAGAGTAGAGTAGAAACTCCATAAAAGTGACTCCATCTAAGAAACTACACCCCTCAAGGTATTCAAAACCAGTTTTACAAACTTTGTTAACCCTTTAGGTGTTCCACAAGAGTTATTGGCAAATGGAGATGAAATTTCAGAATTTCTATTTTTTGTTACCTTGTCTCAAAAAAGTGTAATATAGAGCAAGCAAAAATCATATTTACCCTAAAATAGTATCAACAAAACTGACACCTTATCCCGTAGTTTCCAAAATGGGGTCACTTTTTTGGAGTTTCTACTGTAGGGGTGCATCAGGGGCTCTTCAAATTGGACATAGTGTCTAAAATCCAGTCCAGCAAAATCTGCCTTCCAAAAACCATATGGCGTTCCCTTCCTTCTGTGCCCTGGTGTTTGGCCATACAGGAGTTTACGACCACATATGGGGTGTTTGTGCAAACAAGAGAATCAGGGCAATAAATATTGAGTTTTGTTTGTCTGTTAACCCTTGCTTTGTTACTGGAATAATGGATTAAAATGGAAAATTTGCAAAAAAATAGCCGTTTTGGGACCGTTTTTATTTTTTGTTATTTACATAGTTGAACTGACAGGTTAGATTGTGTGCTATTTCTATAGAGCAGGTTGTTACGGACGCGACAATACCAAAAATGACTACTTTTTGGGGTTTTTTGTTGCAGTTTTACATAATAAAGCATTTTTGAAAAAAATTATTTTTTAGTGTCTCCACATTCTGAAAGCCATATTTTTTTTTTTTTTTTTTTTTGCGGCGACTTTCTTATGTAGGGGCTCATTTTTTGCGGGATGAGATGGCGGTTTGATTGGCACTATCTTGGGGTGCATATGACGTTTTGGTCGCTTGCTATTACACTTTTTGTGATGTAAGGTGACAAAAATGGCTTTTGACACCGTATATTTTTTTTATTTTTTTTGCTGTGTTCAGCTGAGGGGCTAGGTCATGTGTTATTTTTATAGATCAGGTTGTGACGGACGCGGCGATACATAATATGTATACTTTTTATTTATTTATATAAGTTTTACACAATAATATCATTTTTTAAAACAAAAAAAATCATGTTTTAGTGTCTCCACAATCTGAGAGCCATATATTTTTCAGTTTTTAGGCAATTGTCTCAGGTTGGGTATAATTTTTGCGGGATGAGGTGACGGTTAGATTGGCACTATTTGGGGGGTCATATGACTTTTTGATCGCTTGCTATTACACTTTTTGTGATGTAAGGTGGCAAAAAAATGGCTTTTTGACAAAGTTTTTATAATTTTTTTTTACAGTGTTTACTTGAGGGGTTAGGTCATGTGATATTTTTATAGAGCAGATTCTTACGGACGTGGAGATACCCAATATGTCTACTTTTTAGTTTTTTTTTTACATTTAACACTAAAAAGCATTTTTGAAACAAAAAAAAAAAGAATGTTTTAGTCTGAGAGGCATAGTTTTTTTATTTTTTTGGCCAATTGTTTTAGGTAGGGGCTCATTTTTTGCGGGATGAGATGGCGGTTTGATTGGTACTATTTTGGGAGGCAAACGCCTTTTTGATCGCTTTGTATTACACTTTTAGTGATGTAAAGTGCCAAAAAATAGCTTATTTACACCATTTTTTTGGTGTTTTTTTTTTTATGGCGTTCACCTGAGGAGTTCAGTCATATAGAGCAGGTTTTTACGGACGTGGCGATACCTAATATGTGTAGTGTATTTTTTTTTTTTTATTTCTATTCAGTGATATGTGTTTTTTTCATTTTGCATTTTTTTTTTTTGACCCAGACCCACTTGGTTCTGAAAGATCCAGTGGATCTGGTGTCTGTATAATACAGTACAGTACACTATATAGTGCACTGTGCTGTATTTTTTAATTTACAAAGTCTGAATAGACCTTTAGCAGGTCTATTCAGACTTTCAGCACCATGGAGACAGGACGCTTCTGAAAGCGTCCCGTCTCCATGGCAACCATCACCCGCTGCCAGAACTGAGCAGGGGGTGATGGGGAGGGAGTGGAGCCCTCTCTGTTAACCCTTACGGACCGCGGTATAGAAGGGGTTAAACGGCTGGCATCTGATCAAGCACAGATGCCAGCCGTGTCTATCAGAGTGTCAGCAATGTGCTGACACTCTGATAGATCCACTAAACACCAGGGAATATCATAGAGGGGGCGGGCGGGGGATCGCAATCGCGATCCCGCCCGCCTCCCGCACCGCCTCCCACAACCTGAATTGACCTGCGGTTTGCAGCGATCGCCCATACGGGGGTCACAGGACCCCCCTGGGCATTGTAACAAGGTACCTGCTGAATTATTTCAGCAGGTACCTTGTTCCGATCACTGCCATCTGAGCAGCAGTGATCGGAACTACTCATGACGTACGGGTACGTCATGTGTCCTTAAGGACTCGGGAAACATGCCGTACCAGTACGTCATGTGTCCTAAAGGGGTTAAAGAAGCATCCTTATAATCACTGGTGTGCTATTCTCATTATATGAAATGAATGGGACAGCTTAAGTGTAATTACACCTTCTCACTGCTGCAGATACAGTTTATCGGCGGGGTGCTTGGTGTCGGACCCCTGCAGATCTGATATTGATGACCTATCCTACGGATGGGTCATCAATAATAATAATTTGGACTTGTGCACTAGACCATATTTTTCATTCGTGTTCTATCCAGAATATTTGTGGATAGCATACTGACATAAAGTGGTTCTCTAGAAATTAAAGGCTAATTAGCATATTATAAAGGTTAAAATTATGCAGTAACGGGGGGCATCCAGATTCATAAGATTAGGAGAGCTAGGGTCTGCTGACATTAGCACATCGCTAATGTCAGCCATTTTAATAGGGTTAAATCTTGTGACAGAAACCCTTTAAGATGCAAATTGTGGACCAGAATAGTCCTTTTTATTGATGGTAGTAAAAAAAAAAAATGTGATGTGCACCCATTAGGTATCTGTATTTTTCAGACAGCAAAGATTGTATAAAGGAGCTATCATTGCCTGTAGTTATTGTATATTTGCACCATTTACTAAAATATATGAGATCATGTTCTTCTTAATGTTAAAACAGAACATTAGAGGAAAGGTGTTTAGAGATCATTATGGAAGGACCTCTTCCCGACGCTGTGATCTCTGCAGGCCAAGCTTCCCCGCCAGAACAAGAATCAAGAACACTAATGTGACAGCCCAAATTGCTTAAAAGTCAAACTGACAGTGATCTCTGTGTTTGAAGCCTGCCCAAGAGAGATCGCAGTGCTGGGAAGTAATTGCTGTCTCACAGGGATCCTTTAAGATTTTTTTTCCCCAGGATTTACATCTAATTGATCTCACTGAAGCCCACTACATGTGTTTTTTAATTGCACTCTAGTGATTTCATCTTTTCACATGAGTGGGCACTGCCTGTAATTATCCATCGTGTAACTGGAATTTATTATGTGGAAACGCAGTTGTAGCTGTTTAAGAATTGGTTGTTAGTATTGATTTTTATACCAAATACAGTAATTGCCAATATTAATAACATATTTGTTAGCAGTAAGGAAGCAACATCTCCATGCATAAGAAGAATTTCTAGTGAGTTCCTTTAATAAGTTAATGTATGTGCAATTATGTTACCGTAGTTGGAATAGCTTGCTGGGATTAATGTAGATCAGCTGTTACAGATTGATCAAATAAGCACTATTTAAGTAAATTTGGACTAAAATAAGAACAAGGAAAATAAGTTTTTTGATAAGTTATTGAAGCAGTGAATATCTTCAAGGTTCACTTAATTATAATATGAAAGATGATTGGCTGGAAATGCATACTATTTACACAGGAAAATATGATAGCATAGGTTTTAGTTACATAGTTTGAAAAAGATGTGTCGATTAGGGCTCATTCACACGAACGTATGTGTTCTGTTCCGTGCATCCGGGCTGCAATTTGCGGTCCCCAATACACGGAGAATGTTCATGAGGCCTCCAGGACAGATCCAGACCCATTCAACTTGACATGTTCTATCTCCGGGATCAGCAACCTTCGGCACTCCAGCTGCTGTGAAATTACAACTCCCAGCAGGCAAACATGCTCAGCTGTTCTCACAACTCCCACAGAAGCGAATGGAGGATTCTGGTAGTTGTAGTTTGAGAACATCTGGAGTGCCGGAGGTTGCTGATCCCTGTTCTATCTTTTTGCGGTACGGAACGGAACCCCAAAGAAGCACTCCATAGTGCTTCTGTAGTGTTCCATTCCGTGCTTCCATTCCGCATCTCCTGATTTGCGGACCCATTGAAGTGAATGCAGAATGCAAACCGAACGTTGTCCGTTTATTGCGGATCCGCATATGTGGTCCGCAATACGGCAACGGAACCCATACATTCGTGTGAACGAGCCCTTAAGCTCTCATATCAAGGGTATAACATTCATTGTATGATTAATTAACCTTGCTGGTTAGCATGTAAGCTTATCAACTACTCTAGCTATACTCTACAGTGCTAGGTATACTGCCAGAAACTCTAGAGTTGCTTTATAAGAGGCTTGCCAGAAGGAATATACAAAAGGTGCCTGTGTCTGTTAAAATGCTGAAAAGCGTATGACTTTTTGATCGCTTGGTATTACACTTTTTGTGATGTAAGGTGTTAGACTGTTTTTATCTTTATTTTTTTACGATGTTCATCTAAGGGGTTAGGTCATGTAATATTTTTATAGAGCAGGTTCTTACGGACGCGGAGATACATATGTATCCTTTTTTTATTTATGTAAGTTTTACACGATAATATTATTTTTGAAACAAAAAAATGTTTTAGTGTCTCCATATTCTGAGCCATAGTCTATTTATCACAGTTTTTTTTTTGTTTGTTTTTTACGGTGTTCATCTGAGGGGTTAGGTCATGTGATATGTTTGAAGATACGGACGCGGCGATACTTTTTTTTTTTTTCCCCTATTTTTTTTTACCATTTTTTTTTTTTTTACTTTATTTGGGGAAAATGACGGATATTTTTTTTTACTTGAAACTTTTTTTTTTTTTTTTTTTTTTTTTAGGGGGGTACTTTATTTTTTCAGCTTTTTTTTCCACTTTGGGACTTCAACTTTTGGGGGTCTGATCCCCTTTACAATGCATTCCAAAACCTCTGTATGAGTAATGCAGTGTGTATTACTCATACAGCTTCCTGCCTGTGAGATCCAGGGGGCTGGATCTCACATGCTCTTCACTGGAAGGCAGCCCTGATGCCTAAGGAAGGCATTGGGCTGCCTTCCCTGCAATTGGGTCCCCATTACAGCAGCACGGGGACCCGATAGCCGCTGCCCGATGCCGCCCGATCACACGGAAAAACCGCAAACCGCAGGTCTGAATTGACCTGCGGTTTGCGGCATCGCCGATACGGGGGGGGGTCACAGGACTGATTTCAGCAGTCGCCCAGTTCCGATCACCGTGCGGCGGTGATCGGAAATACTCATGACGTACCGGTACGTCATGAGTCCTTAAGTACCAGGACACCATGACGTACCGGTACGTCATGAGTCCTCAAGAGATAAATGGCCTATCAAGAGAATAGGCCATCAATATAAAAATTCTGGAAAACCCCTTTTAGCCCTTTCCTGCACATGGACCTAACTGTGAGCACCAACTTTACTCACATGGGCGTATAGTTACACCCAAACTGTTAAACACTTCTATGACACAAGGAATTGTCACAGTGCCAGTATCTCAGCTTTCACAGATGCCAGCAAGGGATCAGTTAGAGTGGTCACTTGTCAGAGATCGCTCTGATTTAATTATTTTATCCAGACTAATCAATCAGACTGCCTTTGGCTGTTCAGGCATGCTGGGAGTTGTAGTTTTGCAACAGCTGGAGGCACACTGGTTGGGAAACACTGCATTAGGGAATATGCCTATATATACTTTCAGTGTACTGGAACTAAAAGTCTGGATGCAATGCTGTATACATTGGGGAAGATTTATCAAGACTGACTGTAAAGGGGGAATATTAATTATTAATGTTTATGCAAATATCAGTAATTAATATTCATAAATAGGCGGAACCATCTACTGATAACTCCACCTATTTATACCTTAAAGTATACTCACTATCACCTAACATTGGTCACTGGTTATCTGTGAGCGCCTTACTGAACTAGCTACCGCTAGTAAAACACACTACACAGAAGGTACAAATAACACACAATATTTATTAGCACCTACAGTACAGTAATAATGACGCATACAATACAGTACATACACAGCACTAAAAGTACAATACTAAGTACACTACACAATCCCAAATTCCACCCACAACACTAGCTAATACAAGTTACAGATACACAATATAGCCACCCACCCAACCTGACTCTGGACTATCCCTAGGGGGTCACAAGAATATACAGCAGTGAAGGGATATACTGCCACACATAAGTCAGGGGTGCAATAAAGGGGTTACGGCTGCTGCAATAGACGGGACAGTATTGCCGCAACCAAGGGGTTCCAGGAGCTCTGCAGCAGTATTTATTGCTGCGGTGGCAGGGGAGATTTGGGGAATGCAAAGGTGATAGGAGGGAAGGGGTACCAGGGTAGAAGGGTACAGGATGCTTGCTGGCAGGGGTCAGGGGTAAATGCTGGGGAAGATCGGGATAGTGCGGTTATTTATAATGGTAAGGGGTTAATAGGGTGATGCAGGGGCAATAAGGGGTTCTGGCAGGGGAGAATATGGGCAGGTAGGGGTTAATATCATTGGTGGGATAGTGGGGGTGATACTCAGCCCTCCAGGGATGTGCTCGTTGCCCAGGGGTGCTCGCTTTGTCCAGGGGATGACTCTCTTCTTAGGTGGGCGGCTCGGCTCTAACTCCCCAGTGCACGGCCCAAACTGCCGCACCGCCCACACAGTGGCGAGTGAGCAGCCACCACTGCCAAGGACATGTGGGCTGGCGCGGTAAGATGATGTCACTGTGCCAGCCCGCGCGTCCCTGCAGGCGCGCCGCAGGGCCGCGCCAGCTCTCTATTATGCATAATTATCTCCAATAGCGCTTCAGGTCAATTAGGGGCCTATGGAGGGAATATATATGAGATATATATATATATATATATATATATATATATATTGTGACAGGACCATGGGGAAAGTGATAGAAGGAGTCTACATTTCACCTAGGTTCCTGTCTTATACGTTCTAAAAGCAGCCAGGGAATTGACAGCAAGGAAAACTAGGTTTTCCCATTGCAAGGGTTTTGTTAAAAACCTGGTTAGAAGGGCCTGGCTGCTTGGAGCAGGGAGAGTTGGGTGGGTCTCTGCTCCAATTAGCCACTCCAGGTATTCAGGGTAACTGTGGCTAATCACCTGGAACCTGGGTGAGCTATAAAAGGGCAGACAGCTCACTAGCTGTGGTCTCTGCTCCTGGGAACAACTCTGCTGTGAGTAAAACAAACTGTGTGTTGTTGAAGGAGCTGGGCACAAGGCTCAGTCTCCTATAGTGAGGAACTACTTCTTGTTTAGACGTAGCGGCCAGACGGCCAGGTATTTCATTTATTCTTGAACTGTTTTTGTTTAATATTTTGACCTGCAAACATCAATAAAACTGGCTGAGGCCAGTTGCATCAAACTTGCGTGGACTGGACTGTGATAAATGTGCCTATAGCGCCCGTCTATCCCAGGAGACGGCGATCCCGGAAGCTAATCCCGTTACATATGGTGGAGGATGCGCTGGCACTAAAATCCAGCAAGTTTTATGTCCTGGGTTAAGTCTGCTGTGCTTGTAAAGCCAAACAGTGCAGACATGGAGGAAGTTGTTAAACAGCTGATCCAGGCTAACATTCAGCTCCAGAAAGCGAATGCTAACCAGCAAGAAACTAACCGGTTGCTCATAGAGACGACACAAGCTGGGCTCAGAGAACAGCAAGCAGTTAATAAAAGTCTGGTGGAGCAGATAAAGGTGCTGTCTGAAAGGCCCCAAATCCGTGAGGAATCCATCTCTGCGGGGAGGAGAGTGCAAGTTTCACTTCAAAAAATGGTTGCAGAGGATGATGTGGAGACATACCTCACCGTGTTTGAAAGAACCGCTGAAAGAGAGAAACTCCCAGTGGAACAGTGGGCAGACACCCTTGCTCCATTTCTCAGTGGGGAGCCGCAGAAAGCCTACTTTGATTTGAGTGAGCAGGATGCCAGACAGTACTACAAACTGAAAGCAGAAATTCTTGCTCGCTTAGGTGTAACGTCTGCGGTCAGAGCCCAGCGAGTGCACAACTGGACTTTCCAACTGGATAAATCAGTGAGATCGCAAATGTATGATCTTTTCCACCTGGCTAAAAAATGGCTGCAACCGGAGGTATGTACCGCCGCTCAGGTGGTTGAAAGAGTGGTCTTGGACCGGTTTGTTCGTGCTCTGCCAGTTCGGATACAGCGCTGTGTTGGTCAAGCGGATCCCAGGGATGCGGATCAGCTTGTCGCCCTAGTGGAGCGGTATCTGAACACTGAGGAGTATCTACAAGTCTTTTCTCCTGCTCGGCCGGCCCCAAGGAGCCAGAAGACTGCTGATCGCGGTAAGACTGTTCCTGATCTAAAGGGGGTGAGGGAGGGCCTTAAAGTTGGAACTGACACTGACCTATTAGCCCGACCTCTTAAGCCAGTTAGCCCTAAACAGCCTGTGACTGTCAAAAACATTGTTTGCTGGCGGTGTCAAGGACTGGGCCACATGGCTGCCAACTGTCCATTGGTTGATGAGCCTATGGAGTGTGACAGTGGGCGGAGGAGGTCGTTGTTTGCGGGACCTGCCTGCTCTGCTTTGCCAACCCCAGATACGCAGCGACAAACTTGCAACCTGGTGATTGAAGGACACTCAGTGCAAGCTCTGTTGGACTCTGGTAGTCTAGTGACTCTTGTGCATGGCAGCCTGGTGGACACTACGAAGCTGCAAAAGAGACAGATGGGGGTCATCTGCATACATGGTGATACAAAAGAGTACCCCACTGCTATAGTCTCTTTTGAAACCCCGTATGGGAAAGTAACCCATGAAGTGGGGGTTGTAAATAGTCTGATGCATACTGTCATTCTGGGGTGTGATTTTCCTCTGTTTTGGCAAATGTGGAATATTCTTGATAAGTGTTTAAGTGGGTCTGCTGTAGATCCTATTCCTCTGACTGAACCTGTAAATGTGCAAACAGTAGGGGTGACCCAGAGTGAAACCGAGGGTTTTCCCTTAGCAGTGCTTGCAGGTGATACTGATGATGTCCCAGAAGTTGGACTCCCTGATTTGCCAGTCTCCAGTGACAACTTTGGGACAGCTCAACTCAGGGACCCTACACTAACCCATGCATGGCAAAGTGTAAAAGTAGTCAATGGGGTGTCTCAAGAACCTGGGGTAGAGAAAATATTTCCCCATTTTGCTTTAGAGAATGAACTCTTATATAGAGTTGATGAGAAGAATGGACAAGTTGTGGAGCAACTTGTGGTCCCAAAATCACATCGCCAAAGGTGATGGATCTAGCGCATTCACATGTGCTCGGGGGCACTTGGCCTATGAAAAACAAAAGACAGGATTTTGCAGAGGTTTTATTGGCCCGGGTACATAAAGACGTAAAAGAATACTGTGAGTCATGCCCAGAGTGTCAGTTACGCAACCCGGTGGCAACCTTTAGGAGTCCGTTAGTGCCACTCCCAATTATTGAAACTCCCTTTGAGAGAATTGCAATGGATTTGGTGGGACCTCTTGTTAAGTCTGCCAGAGGTCACCAATACATTTTGGTTGTCCTTGATTATGCTACCCGCTATCCAGAAGCAATACCTCTAAGGAAAACCTCTGCAAAGATGATAGCCAAGGAGTTGTTCCAGATGTTTACTAGAGTGGGCATACCTAAAGAAATACTTACTGACCAGGGGACGCCCTTTATGTCAAAGGTTACAAAAGAGTTGTGCAAGCTGTTGAAGGTAACTCACTTGCGTACCTCAGTCTATCATCCCCAAACGGATGGACTAGTTGAAAGGTTCAATAAAACCTTAAAAGGGATGCTCAGAAAAGTGGTGGCACAGGATGGTAAAGACTGGGATTGTCTTTTACCATATCTTATGTTTTCTGTACGGGAGGTGCCTCAAGCATCTACCGGATTTTCTCCCTTCGAGCTAGTGTATGGTCGGCACCCTCGGGGTCTTCTGGATATTGCAAAAGAGACCTGGGAGAGTGAGGCTACACCCTACAAAAGTGTGATTGAACACATTGCACAAATGCAGGAAAGGATTGAAAAAGTAATGCCCATTGTAAAGAACACCTGCTGCAGGCCCAGGAGAGTCAGTCCCGGGTTTACAACAGGTCGGCTAGAGTAAGAAACTTCAACCCTGGGGATAGGGTACTAGTCCTTGTCCCCACAGTAGAAAGTAAATTTTTGGCCAAATGGCAAGGACCTTACGAAATAGTTGAGAAGGTCGGAGAAGTGAATTACCGGGTTCACCAACCAGGTAGACGTAAGCCCTACCAAATTTATCATGTGAATCTAATCAAACCCTGGAAGGACCGAGAGGTGTTGTTAGCAGCTAACAGCATTGGCAAAAGGGAAATAGCGTTGAGATACCAGAGGTAAAAATTGCAGACACCTTGTCGGGATCTCAAACTCAAGAAGCAAAGGAGTTTGTTCAGAAAAATAGAGATGTCTTTTCTGAGCTACCTGGTCGAACAGATATAATTAAACATGACATTGTAACCGAACCAGGGGCCAGAGTAAACCAAAAGCCTTATAGAATACCTGAGGCTAGACGTAAAGCTGTTTCCCAAGAAGTCCAAACAATGCTTCAGTTAGGGGTTATAGAGGAGTCCAATAGTGACTGGTCTAGTCCTATAGTCTTGGTTCCCAAACCTGATAGCACCATACGTTTCTGTAATGACTTCAGGAAACTGAACATGGTCTCAAAGTTTGATGCTTACCCAATGCCGCGAGTGGATGAGCTGATTGATAGGCTTGGTAATGCGAGGTTCTTTACCACATTAGATCTCACAAAAGGTTACTGGCAAGTACCATTGACTGATGAGGCCAAAGAAAAAACAGCCTTTAATGTCCCTGATGGCCATTTTCAGTATGTAGTCCTTCCCTTTGGTTTGCATGGGGCCCCGGCCACATTCCAGAGAATGATGGACAAAATTTTAAGACCACATCGTAAATATGCAGCTGCCTATTTAGACGATGTGATAGTCCATAGCACAGATTGGGAAAGTCACCTACCCAGGGTTCAAGCCGTCCTGAATTCTATTAGGGAAGCGGGTTTGACAGCAAACCCAAAGAAATGTGCCATTGGGCAAGAAGAGGCAAAGTACTTGGGGTACACGATTGGGCGAGGGCTATAAAGCCTCAAATAAACAAAGTGGAAGCCATTCAGAACTGGCCAAGGCCTTTGAACAAAAAGCAAGTCAAAGCATTCCTAGGTTTAACTGGCTATTATAGGCGTTTTATTGAAAATTTTGCTAGCATTGCGAGCCCTTTAACAGACCTTACAAAAGGGAAGGATTCAACCATGGTCAAATGGACCCCAGAGGCGGAACAAGCCTTTAAGAACCTGAAGCAGGCTCTTTGTGCCCAGCCAGTGTTAGTCACACCAGACTTTAGAAAAGAGTTCATCGTGCAAACAGATGCCTCTGATGTTGGCATAGGGGCCGTGTTGTCACAAGTGAGGGATGGGGAAGAGCATCCAGTAGTTTACCTGAGTAAAAAGTTAAATGAACATGAGAAGAAATACTCAGTTGTAGAAAAGGAGTGTTTTGCAATTAAGTGGGCCATAGAAGCTCTCAGGTATTATTTGGTAGGAAGAACATTCAAACTTGTAACTGACCATGCCCCCCTTAAATGGATGTGCCAAAACCGTGAGAAAAACAGGCGAGTGACCCGATGGTTTATGTCTCTTCAGGATTATAGTTTTACAGTTGAACATAGACCCGGGCGTCAGCTTGGAAACGCCGATGCCCTGTCCAGGGTGTACTGTTTAAGGGCACAGTGTGTTCCTACCCCAAGGTCGAAACAGGGGGGGAGGATATGTGACAGGACCATGGGGAAAGTGATAGAAGGAGTCTACATTTCACCTACGTTCCTGTCTTATACGTTCTAAAAGCAGCCAGGGAATTGACAGCAAGGAAAACTAGGTTTTCCCATTGCAAGGGTTTTGTTAAAAACCTGGTTAGAAGGGCCTGGCTGCTTGGAGCAGGGAGAGTTGGGTGGGTCCCTGCTCCAATTAGCCACTCCAGGTATTCAGGGTAACTGTGGCTAATCACCTGGAACCTGGGTGAGCTATATAAGGGCAGACAGCTCACTAGCTGTGGTCTCTGCTCCTGGGAACAACTCTGCTGTGAGTAAAACAAACTGTGTGTTGTTGAAGGAGCTGGGCACAAGGCTCAGTCTCCTATAGTGAGGAACTACTTCTTGTTTAGACGTAGCGGCCAGACGGCCAGGTATTTCATTTATTCTTGAACTGTTTTTGTTTAATATTTTGACCTGCAAACATCAATAAAACTGGCTGAGGCCAGTTGCATCAAACTTGCGTGGACTGGACTGTGATAAATGTGCCTATAGCGCCCGTCTATCCCAGGAGACGGCGATCCCGGAAGCTAATCCCGTTACAATATATATATATTACACATGCATGCATGTGTTCACATGCATATATAAATATATATGCATATATTTCAACCCTTCCTTAACCCTCAGTTCACACTTGCGCGTTTTACAGCACGTTCGAACGCGCTGTAAAACGCATAACTGATGCAAACCAATGCTTCCCTATGGGACTGGTTCGCATTTCCGCGTTTTACAGCGCGTTCGAACACGCTGAAAAACGCCCGACGCATAAACAAGTACTTGAGCTTTTTTGGGGGCGTTTGTCGCGCGTTTTGGCCCATAGACTTCAATGGGAACGCGCAACTCTTGTATTTTGCGCGTTTCTGACACTGAAAACGCGCATTCGAACGCGCGTTTATGAATTTGCAACATGCTGGAAAGGCCAAACTTCATATAGACAGGGATATTTGGTCATTGGACAACACTGCAGTCAATCACACAAACGCGAGTAAAACGCGCGTTTACTATTGCCAAAAACGCGCGACAAAAATGTGCGGAAAACGCGCGTCTCAGAAACGCTCAGGTCTGAACCCAGCGTAACACTGACACTTTCTGCGCCGTTCCTGATATCCCCTGCGCTGCAGGAAGATGCAACTAATTTATAATGAGGCACAGGCACCCTCCGGGCAGGCTGCGTGCCTAAACTGAAATCTACAGCAACACTGAGATAAATTTGAGGTAAATTAAGCTAAATTTGTTGGGGAAGCTGGCCACTCCCCCTCCTACCCTTGGCATACCCAAGTTAGAGATGCGACAAAAAGTCACAGTTTAAAAGCTGCAAACACATAGGGGAAGATTTATCAAAACTGTTGTAAATGAAAACTGGCATAGTTGCCCATGGCAACCAATCATTCCATTTTTCAGAGCTCCTTTGGAAAATTAATTGTGGAATCTGATTGGTTGCTATGGGCAACTAAGCCAGTTTTCATTTACACCAGTTTTGATAAATCTCCCCCAGAATTTGCAACTTTTATATGCCACTTTTCAGGCACAAGGGGGATGATTCATAATTCCCATTATATTCATGCTCTAGATTACAATGTTTAGACTGAAACTGTGTATGCTGTAGGTAATTTACATAAAATCACACAAGAGAGGATTGTGTACACCAGCTCAGTAGTACTGTTTCACACATAAGCCTAGATACCCAGGCATACCATCACTTTATCAAACATGATAGAGTTAGATATAACAGATAAATAGCAGTATCAAAATTATAATGGAATTGGGTACAATGCTTCTCCTGAAGTTTTGCCAATGCTCTTTGCCTTGACCTTGATTTGGATAAGAGACTCTTACTGAAGAACTCTCTGGCCTCGAATGTGGGGGAGGGGCTTGTATGTACAGAGCACGCCGAGCTGCAAGTCACAAGATGGCCGCTCTCATGAGCTGTTTTCTCTCATAACATTGTTATGCAAGCAGGTGTGGACCCACTGCGCCACTAACTGGCTATACTCTGAAGGGGCGTGGCTAAGCAACGCGGTCTTCACTAGAGCCTTTGATGGCGAGGATAGAACAACACCTATGACAGAGACAATCACAGCTGTCCCCATCTGATGATCACTGTGATTGGTCAGTCAATCTAGACTGACCAATCACACCTAAAGCTGTCTATTTCAACTCAGATCTCCTCAGTTTTGTCATTATTGTGACAGTGCTGAGGAGATCGAAAGTGTGTGCTATAGATCCTCAGAAGTTTACTCCTAATTGCTGAGGAGATTGCAGCTGCAGCCTGACATTCCCCCTCAACCGCCTTTTGCAGCAGATCAGAGCTGCCTGTAATTCTCAGTCTCCACAGTGGCCTGCCCCCTTAACAGTGACCTCCACAGTGTCCGCCCCTTTAACCATGACCTCTACCGCAGCTGCCCCTTCAATAGTGGCCCTTGCCCCCTTAACAGTAAACTCCACAGTGCCCGCCCCTTTAACAGTGACCTCCACAGCGGCGTGCTCCATTAATAGTGGCCCCTGTCCCATTAACAGTGACCTCCATAGCAGCTGCCCCTTTAATAGTGGCCTCTGCCAACTTAACAGTGACCTCCACAGCCCCCTGCCCCTTTAAGGCTAGGGCTATATGACGACATTTGTCGCGCAACATTTTTTCGTACCAATGTCGCGCAACAATTTTTATAATGATAGGCTATGGTGTCGCATTGCGACATACTGCGACACAACAGTCGCAAAAAAATCCATCCAAGATGGATGCATGTAGCAGTGTAGTTGTGCCCTATGTGTTGTGCAGCCCTAGCCTAAAACTGACCTACAGCAGTGAAGAATAAAGGCTGGATTGTTATGGAAACCTGGAGGAAAACTGTGCTTATTTGGAGACTAAGGGCCTGCGAGCTACTATTGGCTGATAAGATACATGTGTCCATGTGTATGGCAGTTTAGATATAAAGAAAGAGACTTGCGGGCTTGTATTGGATAATGCAGGTCAATTTTTGGGAATATCTCAGGAACGGTACGTTCCTAGAGAGCTGCGACCCCACCCCACCCCCGTCACAAGATTTCTTTCCAGGTAGTGAGGGATGTGTATACCAATTTTCGTTGCCTTTTTGAGTGATCGCAGAATATACATTCACACCCACATATATACGTCCTATATATATATATATATATATATATATATATATATATATATTGATGAAGTGACACAGGGGGTCTTCAAATGCGACATGGCAGCAGCAGTTGATTCCAGTGAAATCTACCCTCCAAATGCTATATGGTGCTTCTTTCCTTTTAATCCCTCTTGCATGCCCATTCAGCAGTTTACAAGCACATATGGGGTGATGCTGTATTCAGGAGAAAATCGATAACGAATTTTGGGGTTCAGTTTCTCCTTTACCCCTTGTGAAACTGAAAAATTTGGGGCAAATGTGACATTTTCTGGTAAATTAATTTTTTTTATTTTCACAGCCATATGTTTCTAATTTCTATGAAATGCCTGTTGGGCCAAAGTACTCATTCCACCCCTTGAAAATATTCCTTGGGAGGTGCAGTTTCCAAAATGGGGTGACTTTTTGAGGGTTTTCTCTTTGGGGGTGACATAGTGGGTCTTTAAATGGGACATGACGCCGGCAAATGATGTACAATGTGTTATGAAAAAACTGTCTCAGAATGGCTTGAATAAGTAAAAGTGCTGCAAAGTTATTACCTCATAAAGTGTCACATGTCAGATTTGCAAAAAAATGCCAGGTCCTTAAAGGGTTTCTGTCACCAACTTTTGACATTATAAGCTGTCTGACATTAGCTATGTGCTAATGTCAGACCAGCTTGATAATGTCTTTTTTATAAAAATCCGCTGTATATATAGTCTGAAAAACTTACTTTTATATTATGTAAATTAGCCTCTAGGAGCAGGGGGGGCGTTGCCCTGCTCCTAGCGGCTCCGTCCGGCAACCTGCTGGCACGCCCCTTCACACTTTGATTGACAGTGCAGGGCAGCGATCCTCCTGCACTGTCTCGTTCTGAAATCGCGCGCCCGCGCCGCTCTGTATTCGGCGCAGGCGTGGTGAGCAGAGGACGCTGGTGCCTGCTGTCCTCTGCTCACCGCGCCTGCGCCGAATACAGAGCGCGGCGCGGGCGCGCGATTTCAGAACGAGACAGTGCAGGAGGATCGCTGCCCTGCACTGTCAATCAAAGTGTGAAGGGGCGTGCCAGCAGGTTGCCGGACGGAGCCGCTAGGAGCAGGGCAACGCCCCCCCTGCTCCTAGAGGCTAATTTACATAATATAAAAGTAAGTTTTTCAGACTATATATACAGCGGATTTTTATAAAAAAGACATTATCAAGCTGGTCTGACATTAGCACATAGCTAATGTCAGACAGCTTATAATGTCAAAAGTTGGTGACAGAAACCCTTTAAGGTGTTAATAATGTAAATCGATACAGCAATAGAATGATATATTTTTGGAAAACTATTTAGAAAGTTCCATCAAACTTTTCATCTTGGGAACATTGTGGAAAAGTGACAATTTTCTTAAATTGTTTATAATTTTTTGCAATTTGTATATTTTTTTTCCTTTAGGATTTAAAGATCGTTAAACAAGAAGAGAGCAGCAGAGTTGCTGCCCCTCATTTCAGTGGAGAGGCCAGTGCATTAGACTCAAGTAGTTCCCCTCTGACTTCATCCAGTTTACTTGCTTGTATAAAGGCAAGAAATCATTTAATCCTTCCTCCCAGAGAAGATGGTGATATAGGAGGTGGACCTCAAACAGCAGATCCCACAGAACATGATGAGTTACTAACAGATATGAGAAATTTCATAGCATTCCAAGCACAGCAAGATGGAGAAGCAACCACTCAGGAGCTGCTTCAGGAGTTTGAGCATAAACTTTCTCCTTCACAGTCCTGTGTCTTCCGAGAACTCCTGCGCAAATTGTGCACATTTCATAGAAAGAGTGATGGTGTTGGTGTGTGGAGACTCAGACCAGAATTCCTCTGAACCTTTCTGACACTGCCTTCTGGGGTATATAGTAGCAGTACAAAGTATTGACACTAACCCATTTTATCTTAAACGTAAACTCTCTTTTCGGTTTATTTTTAATATTGCGTAGGGACAGGGTTGTTAAACATTTTTGTAATGTACTTCAATAGGGAAAGCTATTTCTTTGTACCTGAAAACAGGGGATCAGGAGCCTTAGCAAAGCTGTAACATTGTTGCTAAGGAGAATATGCCATCAGTCTGCAGAAGAAGCCCGTGTCTAACATGCAGAGGCTTCCAGCCACCTCTTGTTTCTACCTCAGTCCCTGACTATGGACATGTGGCCTAACTATCACTGTCCATTACCCTGCCTATCTGACTTATTACACAAGTCAGTGGTTAGTAAAATGTTGAAGATAGACTTTCCTTGGTAATGCTCAGTTACAGTTTCAATAGAAGACTCTTTAAACCGAAATGACTGTTATACTTTAAGAACCCTATGTATACCTAATATTTAAGCAAACCGGAAAAAAAAATGCGCATTTGAAACGTTCAGCGTTTGTAATGTTTGTACAAACACATTTTTGAAAATATTGTCCATATTTATAATTTAAGATTTTAAATATTCCTTTAAAATCCGTATTTTTCCAAATGTATGCAATTCGTGTGAGAACTTCAACATAATACAAACAAATGTACAGTTAAAAATAGAGGAATATTCACTGTCGTTGTGTGTCTTTATGTGTGTCTTTAACATGAAGTATAGTGTACATGAACATCATAAGCGAGTGGTAGTTGCCACAAAATGCTACACATGTGCATTATTGCAGACTGGGGGACAGGGGTTCACGTATGTATGCTCTGCTACCCCATGGAGAATGATCAGATCAGTGTTCTAGATAAATACTCTCACTTACAGATGAAAGGAAACATAAGAGAATTAGACAATACTAAATCAATATGGGAGAGGGCGGTATATGTAGAAGAACAGCAGGAGTATTGATGTGAATCACCATGCATTACTCTCCAAACATTTACCAGTGCCACTTACTTAAGCAAAGAACCAAAGGAGTTAACTCTACGGTGAATTGAGTTATGAAGCTATGATCCACTCTGCATTTATCATAGTCTTCACTACTTTGTTAAAACTACCAACCAATAAGCATGGTGCTTTGGGGAACCTAGGGGAAACACATTTTGCCACCAACATTGTTACCCCATTAATAGTACATACAATACAAGTATGGTGTCCCTCTATATCCATGGATTTCCAGGTACATTTAAATCGAAAGTTTTTGTGCGTCATGACTCTAACCCCTCGGGACTGAGAGGGAACAAACTGAATGGGCAGAAAATCCTTGCCAATTCTTTCTTAGCAAATGTGGTCTGTCTGGCTCCATCTCCTGCAAGAAATATATAGCATTCTAATGATGTCTTGGCAAATATTGAAACACACTTTGATATCAGCCAACCCTCTGACATTCCAAATAATTATTTGTACAGTGGATGCCATAGTTGACAAATGTTATACATAAGTGTACCAGAAACACTATAGTGTGCACTGTAGAGAACCAGACATAGTAAATAGCCTGCAGTAGAGTTCTGGGACCATAATAAGCCCCCACCCAATTCACTTGTCCAAACTGAACAGAACATATAGCAGCAGACCCCCACCAAAACAATGGGTGTATTTACTCAATAATTCTCAACATAACGCAAATATGACCCAGTCCATTTATACAGATGAAAATTAGAATAGAAACAGTCACAGAATAACCATGGCACTCACACTCCTGCAGCCCAGACACCTCAAGCAATATTGTCCAAGGTAGTCCTCGCAATTGAGGTTGCCAAACTCAATAAAATGACCTCCAGCAGAAACTCAGCAACGTGCAAGAATGGTCTGTACTTTTTGGTAACGCAACTGACGCTCATGCTTATCCGACGCAACTGAAGAGTGAACTCCGCTATACAGTGAAAGAGCGCACTCCTTTTACACCATCAGCTGATTGCACATAGTTTTCTACAGAACCTGTTCTGTTACACACTGAAACAAGTAGTGGCCCCATGACAGAGAAGAGAAGTTGTCAGCAGTAAGTTTGTGTTGACATAAGTTTTTATTTTTCCCTTCTTCTGATCCATCAGAAGAGCAACCCCAAAAAAACGTATCCTGTCTTTTGAACCTCCGCCTTCACACGGTCAGCATTTGGTCAGTAATCCATCAGTATTGCTAAGGCCAGAACGAAAAAAAAAAAACTGGAGTTGGATCCAAAACAGAGATGACACATGATTGGACTATTTGCATGTCTTCTGTGTTTTGTGCACACTCCTGCTTTTGGCTTCCAAATTATAATCATATTCTGATGCAAAATAGGGACGTTGTGATAGAGGCCTTACGAATGCTCCAAAGAGAGGAACCGTTTTGTTTTTTTCCACCCCGTCTTTCAGAGATATTACAAGAAGGGTAAAATAAATGGTGATGTCAACAGGGCCAAACAGGGACATTAGTGTCCCTGTCACAGAGTGGGGAGAGTAGCAACCACATGAGGAGGCAACACAGTTGCCCAGTCACAGAATGGGGAGGGTGGCAACAGTGTGAGGAGTCAACAGAGTGGGAAGGGTGTCAACTGCATGATGGATCAACGCCGTGGCCCAGTCACAGGGTGGGAAGGTGGGGGTCAACAGCAGTGGCAGTAACAGCACAAGATGGTGGGTGGCAGCAGATGTGTGGCATCAGGTCGGTGACAGCCTCAGAATAGTGGCTGAAGCAACTGGTCTTTTTTCACAAAGTTTAGGTGTGGCACCCAGAATGATCTAGTCTGATGCATGAAGCACTGGCATGTGGAAATCCTGGCTGATCCATGCTTGGTTAATCTTCACAAAGGTCAGTCTCTCAACATTTTGGGTGGAAAGGTGAGTTCTCCTTGGGGTAACTATGCCCTCCAATGCACTAAACACCTGCTCTGATGCCACACTACTGGCCAGACAGGACAGCCAGTTGTGAAAATGCATCAAGTTTGGCTGCCCAGAAGTCCAGAGGATCTTGGATGTGGGGTGGCAGGGTTCAGTCCAAGTATACCACCAGCTGCTGGCTCAGGTTCCACTTCATATCTTGGTGCTGGGTGGTTTCTTCAGTAGGCGGGTGAAGAAAAGTGCTCATCAGACACTGCAGACTTTAATTGCTGCTGATGGAGCTGGTGCTGCTCCTGCTCCCACTTCAGCAGGCATGGCAGTGGAATGTAGGCACAGAGGCCCCCTCCCCCCGTCAGACCTTTATGAGGATGGGCAATGACGCACATAAGCAGCTGCCAACTGACTACATAGGATGTCTCGATAGTAGTTGAGTTTATTCTCCCTCTCTGCGGGTGGGAAAAAAAGGCCCCCATTTTGGAGCTGTAGTGAGTGTCTAACATGGTGGAAAGCCACTAGTCATTCTGTTGAATGGTGATAATATAGCTGTCACGATGCATGCAACTCAGCATGCATCGTGGTGCCATTTGCACAAGGAACTCGGAGGGACTCCCTGCCTCCATCTCCACTGCATACTGCCATGGTGCTGGGGTCATCTGCCTGGCCTTTTTAATCACCCTGCACCTCTTCCTCCGCCAGTTCAAACCCCACAGGCTCAGGTTGCCATGAGATGTAGGCGCCAAGTCTCTTGTCCTATAGCCAGCCAGATTTATCAGCATCTGCAAAAGGACATGAAGGAGTGGATTGACGTAGTTCATCCAGTAGTTCTGGCGACTAAAAAAATAAACTAGCCTCCTTAAAGGGCCTAAGCAAATGGCAGGTGTCATGAATGAGCTGGCATTGGCTAACGTCGAAGTAACACAGTGGAGTGCTCCCATCTGCCTACATCCTCAAAAATTTTTTTACTGCCTTTCTCTGCTCATATAGTCAGTCCAAGACGTGGATGGTGAAGTTTCAATCAATGGTTGGAAACGTCGTATATAAGGTGATGCTCTGCCTTTGCAGCTCAAGGAGGGTGTATTTTGCAGGGTAAGAGTGGCTGAATTACATGAGCAGTTTCCTGGCCATTTTCCGGATGTCTTGTAGTTGGGTGCAAGACTTCAGTAACAGCTTTACAACCAAATGAAAGACGTGCGCAAACACAATGTCCTTCCTGTTGTCGGTGACCATGGTTTAGATTTTCAGTTGGCGAAGAGAGGGCCAGGATTTGATTTTCCTCTACAAGGATGCAGAGCAGTTCCTCCCCGGTGTGACTCCGTTCGCTCAGACAAACAAGGTGTGGAACAGCGTGACACCGCCATGCTCTGCATAGGTTGTATGCTGAAGGAGTACTTCGAATTGTGCCTGCAGTAGAGGCTGAGAACAAGGTTGAGGAGGACATTGGAGCATAACTCGCAGTTTGTGAACACGAAGGCAGCAGTGCCGTCACCTGGCCAAGTTGCTGGTGTGGCAGAACAGGAACCACATTTACTCAGTGGGCTATAAAGGACATATATTGTCCTTGACTGTAGTTACAGCTCCACACATCGGCGCTGCAATGAACATTAGCAGACACCGACAAGCTCAAGGACTTACCCACCTTCTGTTCAACATACGTGTGCAGGGCCCGTACAGTCTTTTTTGGAGACTTATGGACTGCTTGGGACTCTACACCTTGGCTGGGCACAAGCCATTAGTTTTCTGAAAGGTGCAGAGTCAATCTCATGGAAAGGTAGGGACTGTAGTACTAGCAACTTGGCCAGGGGCACGTTCAGCTTCTGCGCCATTGCATGAGTGCATGCATACTGTTGTCCTTTTGCAATCGCCTCGGTGATAGTTTGCTGATGAAATGAGTGACTAGGAGGAGCAGGAGCATCAGGACCAGTAGATGATGGGAAGGAAACACAGCTCCCTTCTGTTGAGGTGGTGGAGCCTTGACAGCTGGAGAACGGGTGTAGGCCACTGGGTGATGTAGTGATTGTTGCGTCAAGCTGTTACCACTACATTAGCGGTTATGGTAACGCTGCATGTGTTGACGCAGGGCCACGGTCACCTTCTGCCCACAGATTGCACAAAAGGCCATGCTGCCATCCTCTGGTGGCATGATGAAAAATTCCCACACCAGCGAGTATGGCATTTTTTCCTTGCTTACTGCCTGCTGCCTCCGTGGACCCATGCACTGCTAGTTCTTTCCTGACAGGTAGGCTCCTGAGTAGCAGACGGTCTACCGTGGGCACGTTTGGCTCCAGACCTCACCCTGCTGACTCACGGCCACGCTAGCACCATGCTGGCTCATCCACTGCCTCACATGCAAGCCTCAACCCTCATACCCTGATGATGATGATGATAAACCCCCCTCTTCATCTGGCTCCTACGTGCGATCGGCTACATCATCATCCACTACTGTCCCCCTCACCAGCCTCAGGGCCGTGTGCCTGCCCGTTTGCTACAACAGCTCCCACGTTACTCATCGTTGTTACTTTCCTGCCTACCGGAGAAAGCAGCGGATCTCACCTCCACATGTTGGCTGGGTAGTCGCTGCTGACTGCCTTTAATAAACTCGTCTTCACTAAAAAGCAGAGCCGGGCCGTTGGCATACAATACTTTATGAGCAGAAGCAACAGAAAATAAAAGGGACATGTTCGGGACAGTTGGGGCACAGAGCTTGAAACCCAAAACTCCCCCCCCCCCCGGAACCAGGATGAATGGATGTATATATATATATATATATATATATATATAACAGAACGTGGGCACCTTAAAATCTGTAGTGTCAGGCCGTAATTTCACCCCAAATTACACAATTAGGGATTAACAGATATACTTGTCTACTGTATAAAAGAATGTAAACACCTAAAATCTGTAGTACCGGGCTGCATTTTCACCCCCAAAACAAGGATGAATGGATGTACTTATATATAACAGAACGTGAGAACCCCACAATTTGCAGTATCAGACGCAAATTCACCCCAATTACACAATTAAGGAGGATTGAATTGTGCACAAATGAACCTGAACACCCTAAAATCTGTATTATCAAGCCGCAATGTTACCCCAATTAAACAGTCAAGGATTAACGGATTGAATTACAGTATATATAAAAGAATGTGAACAACCCCAAATCTGCAGTATCAGGCCTCAGTTTCACCCCAACAACAGATTCAAGGATTAATGGAATTACTTATGTATAAAAGAATGCAAACAACTTAAAATCAGCGGTATTAGAACACTTTTTAACCCCAATTAGTGCAGCAAGGTGTGCCAGCAATAGTTTTTGGCTGTTTAGCAAAACTGGCCAAAGTAACGCACATCTCTATACCCACATTCGCAGCTTGCTGTACGCTGCTGTTAGGTAGTTTTCAGCAGCTCAATGAGCAGGCTCTTGGGTGTGAGCACGTGTCAATAGTGACGTTCACTGGAATAGAGGTGAGGAAATGGAGACGTCGGGTGTGAGTCTTCAGCCAGCTCAGCTGTCAATCAGGGGTGAAGGGGCAGGGAAAAGGGGCATGGTTATCCTAACTTGAAGCGAGGAGGCTGCTGCCCCCTTGACTTCAAACTCTGCTGTTACATAGCACGTGTAGGGGTTTAAAGTTTGGTTTTCAAGATTTTAGCGCATCTGATTGGAGAAAGAAAAGGATCTTTAGAAACGTACTGCTGGCTACTTGAAGGTAATGCTGGTGGCCTGAGAGTGTTTTTTAGGTGACCGGGTCCCTTTAAGTAATGTTGAGCAAAGGTAGGATTGTATTGACCTGTGGCTTAGGTGTTGTACAGTGAGTCACTGTAGAGCAACTAATTCATGTATGTTTACTGTAATTCAGCCTATGCGACCATTGGACAAAAATACTATTATATACAATCTGTGAATTGTTAAAGGGGAAATAATATTTCTGTGCAATATATCAACCCCATTGCTGCTAAAAGAAATTACATGTACATTATTCCAATTTTTTAAAGATATTTTATGATTAAATGTTCTAATGTGCAAGCAAACAGTGGCTTGGATGTGAAAGTGCATATGCTTATTGCCACATTATAAAAAATATATAAAGATAAGTGGTTAAATTCAAATTATATTTGCAGGGTGAGAAGAAATGTGTTTTTTTATGAAATGCTGCAATGTTTCAGAAAAAAAACATCTTTTTAACAAGGTTACCTTTTAGCATTTTATATTGCTTGTGGTTCATGCAGCATGAAATGGATGACATGTTCCCTTTAAACCCCTCTCAACATCAACCGTACATGTACGGCGGATTTCAGGTGGATGTCAATGTACAAGGAAATAAAGTAGTCTGATGCACACAAATTGTTTTGCAGCAACACAACAGACTTTACTGTACGTGTTTGTACTGTGGTACTTAAAATTGTGTGAATCAATAAGAATTTCTTTCTATATTTCTGCACAAATGTGACCTAAAAATACGTCACATTTTTCCCCTTGCCTCTACAACAGCACCACCTGGAGGTTACCCTGCCTCCTTAGGGACAGGAATCAATCAGATCAGATCAGTGCATAAAAGCCCACTCCCTTATACCTGCTCCAGTTGTTTCCTGTTCCTCAGGAGTGCAGGATCGTTCACTGCAAGAGGATTGCACAGCCTTTGATTTGTTAGCCCGGTTCTTGAACCAAAGGGCTGTTGCAGTAGGCAGGGGCTCGGGGTTACTACTGTCCCTCCTACCTCTTGGTATAAGTCCGGCGGATGATGGCAGCCCCGGGCTTCTATCCTTTCTCTGGACGAGCGGAGCATGTATTGGACTACGATGTTTCCTGCGGCCAAGGATAGCTGAGAACGGTTCCTCCTGCATGTGCAGTGTCTATCGGGCATTAGGACGCCATCACGCTGGAAGGAGGATTCAGGCGTGATAACTAGAGATTAGAGATGGCCCGAACTGTTCGCCGGCGAACAGTTCCTGGCGAACATAGCTTGTTCGCGTTCGCCTCGGCAGGCGAACATATGCGATGTTCGGTCCGCCCCCCTATACATCATCATTGAGCAAACTTTGACCCTGTACCTCACAGTCAGCAGACACATTCCAGCCAATCAGCAGCATACCCTCCCTCCCAGACCCTCCCACCTCCTGCACAGCATCCATTTTAGATTCATTCTGAAGCTGCAGTCTTAGTGAGAGGAGGGAGTGTAGTTGCTGCTGATTTAATAGGGAAATCGATAGCTAGGCTAGTGAATTCAGTGTCCACTCCAGTCCTGAAAGACTCATCTGATCTCTGCTGTAAGGACAGCGTCCTGACAGCACCCCAAAAAGCCCTTTTTAGGGCTGCTACATTAGGCGTCTTTTTTTTTTTTTCTCCATATATATATTGCAGTTGCCTGGCCTGCCCGTGTGTGAGGTGCTGCAGGCCCACAGACTGTAGTGTGCCCACTGCAAGTGCCCACCACTCACACAGTGTGGCACAGGACTTTGCATTAAACAAAAGCATTTAATTTTTACCCTTTAATCTAAGGTTCGTTGCCTGCCAGTGTGTGTCAGGCTGACTTCCACTGACTGTAGTGTGCCCACTGCCAGTGCCCACCACCACTCATACCGGGTGGCACAGGCATTTAATTTTTACACTTTAGTCTAATTTCAGTTGCTTGCCTGCTGCCAGTGTGTGTCAGGCCGACTTCCACAGACTGTAGTGTGCCCACTGCCAGTGCCCACCACCACTCATACCGGGTGGCACAGGCATTAAATTTTTACACTTTAGTCTAATTTCAGTTGCTTGCCTGCTGCCAGTGTGTGTCAGGCCGACTTCCACAGACTGTAGTGTGCCCACTGCCAGTGCCCACCACCACTCATACCGGGTGGCACAGGCATTTCATTTTTACACTTTAGTCTAATTTCAGTTGCTTGCCTGCTGCCAGTGTGTGTCAGGTCGACTTCCACAGACTGTAGTGTGCCCACTGCCAGTGCCCACCACCACTCATACCGGGTGGCACAGTAGCTTGCCGATAAATAAGGCATTTCATTTTTACACTTTAGTCCGAATAGGGTACGTAACAGGAATTAAACTGATAGGAATAGTACTAGTTAAGACACCACTTATATAGGGTGTCACTGCACATTGCTCTGTGCACGCGCAGTGCCCCAATTTGGGAGTAAGAGGACCGACCAAGCTGCTTTTTCCATCTCCCGGTTCCTAAAATCAATTCAGTTTGGTGTATGAGAGTTTGGTCTGTCACTGTAAAGGCAGTCGAAGGTACCCGGCCTACATTTTTTTTCACAAAAGGCAATCCCTGATATGGGACGTAACAGGGATTAAACTGATAGGAATAGTACTAGTTAAGACACCACTCATATCGGGTGTGACAGTAAATTGCACGGTGCAGACGCAGTGACCGTGGATTAAAACAAAAGGGAGGGAGCCAGCGTTTTTTTAACCATCTCCCCGTTCGAAAAATCAATTCAATAGATGGACCCCAGATTGGGGACGTAACAGGGATTAAACTGATGAGAATAGTACTACAGAAAATACCACTCATATCAGGTGTGAGAGTAAATTGCACGGCGCAGACGCAGTGACCGTGGATTAAAACAAAGGGGAGGGAGCCAGCATTTTTTTAACCATCTCCCCGTTCGAAAAATCAATTCAATTGACCTTTCGGGGACCCTTGGTGTTGTACGTGGCTGGGTGGAGGAAGAAACCTTCAATGACATCACCGGGACATGGCTAGCTTGGTATCCAACCTTGTGCAAATGGGGAGTTTGCGGTTGTGCAAATGGACTGTTTGCGGTTGTTTGCGGTGCATTAAAAGGGGAGTTTGGTCTGTCAATGTCTGTGAAGCGGGCGTAACCCTTACACTACCTGATCGATACAACATCATACCTGATCGTATACACACACTGGATGTTTTAAAGCATGTTATTCCAAACAATTTAGGAATGTTAGTTGATTTATGCCCTTTATGGATTAAAACCCGACTCTGCGTCCACTACGTAATTTTCCATGGGAGTTTTGCCATGGATCCCCCTCCGGCATGCCACAGTCCAGGTGTTAGTCCCCTTGAAACAACTTTTCCATCACTATTGTGGCCAGAAAGAGTCCCTTTGGTTTTTAAAATTCGCCTGTCTATTGAAGTCTATTGCGGTTCGCCCGTTCGCGAACATTTGCGGAAGTTCGCCGTTCGCGAACTGAAAATTTTACGTTCGCGACATCACTACTAGAGATGAGCGAATTTAATTTTTAAAAAATTTGATTTAATCCGAATTTATTTGCGGTGAATCGTGTTAAAAAACGTCTATTTCCTGGTTGTAGAGAGCCTTTATAGTGGTCTAGAACACTGTACCTTGCCGTAACACGCATAGGGAGTCTGTTGTGGTAGTGAAATAATACTGTGCGTCAGTATGACATTCGAGGCATCGCTCTTAGAATCACTGCAAACTTCATTTATTTGGGCAGTCACGGGGCCAAAACTGACCAAATAACTAAAGTATCAACTCAGCCTTACAGGTAGATGTTAGCGTCAAGAAGAAGAGCACTCCTTTTACATGCCTACAGAACCTGTTCTATTAAACGCTTATACAAGTAGAGCCGTCTGACAGAGTGGAAAGGGTGTCAGCAGTAAGTTTGTGTCAACGTCACTGATTATTTTGCCCTTCCTCTGATCCGTCAGAACAATAACCCCCAAAAAACTGAACCTTGTCTGTGGAGCATCCGCCTTCACTCGGTCAACATTTGATCAGTAATCCATCAGTATTGCTAATGCCAAAAAAGGAGTGGATCCAAAACAGGGATGACACGTGAATGGAATATTTGCATGTCTTCAGATTTTTGTATCCACTCCTGCTTTTGGCTACCAAATCACAAGCCAATTCTGATGGGACCATACAGGCCTTACAGCTGCTACACAGACGGGATCCATTGTGCTTCTCGTTTTTCCTTCCTTCTGACAGATCAGAAGAAGGGTCAAATAAATGTCAGCCAGGCCAAAAGGCAAAATAGTGGCCCAGTCATGAAGTGGAGAGGGTGGGAACAGCATGAGAAGTCCACAGAGGGGCCCTATGACATAGTGGTGAGATGGAAGACGCATGAGGAGGCCACAGAGTGGCACAATGACAGTTTGGAGGTGGCGACCACATCAGGAGGCCACAGAGTGGAAAGGTGACATAGTGTGGAGGTGGGTGGCAATACCAGTACCAGCTGAAGATGATGGGTGAAAGAAGGACCACTTGGCATTAGATGTGTGGCTTCAGGCGGGTGGCAGCATCAGAATAGTAGCTAAGGCAAGTAGCCAGAAGAAACCGGTCTTTTTTGTCAAAGTGTTGGTGTGGCACCATGGATTATCTAGTCTGATGGATCAGGCATTGGTGGGTGGAAATCCTGGCTGGTCCACGCCTGATTAATCTTGACAAAGATCAGTCTCTCAACATTTTGGGTGGCAGGCGAGTTCTTCTTGTGGGTAACTATGGCCCCCACCACACTAAACACCCTCTCTGATGCCACACTACTGGCCGAGTGGTGGCCAAAAAGAGAAAAAGGCACTCATAGGGTGAGTTTGTTAAATCAAGAATGTCCTTTAGACACAGGGGGGGTAAGTTATGCTCACCTGTTTAGGTTGCGCAAATACTGGGTGCAACCACAATAAAGGCCAACAAGAGGAATAGCAGATGGCTGGTCGGGGCTGCTGGTTTCGTCCAGGATCTCCTTAGGTTGAAGCCAAATCGCCATCCGGGTAGAAAATTGTATTGGGGTTCCACTGGACCGAGGGAGTCAAGTGGGCATGTGGACTACCGGCGCAAGATCACAACCAGATGTTCAGTAACTTGGAATTTATTTAGAGACAACACAGTTTGGGGTTCTGCAGACCCCTTTATCAAGTCTGAGAGGAAGCTGAAGAAGAACGCTGTAACGGATCGACGGGCACCCCGACTGGGTACCTCCGTTGAAAGATGCTCCTAGTGCTTCTTGAGGATTCCAAGCGCTCTAGCTGACACCACAACCACCAAATTGGAGAAGCATATGAATGCGGTAAACAGCCGAATAGGAAAAACCATACGAAGAGGTTTACACTACTAGCAGTCAAACTGGAACAGCAGACAATAAATCTGGCCCCCCCCCCCCCCCCAATAACGAGACGACACTTCGTTTTGAAGATCAAGCAGGAACTCCTTTATGACCACACAAGCATTTTTTATTATTTTTTTATACACATTTTCCAACAAGGTTACCACCCACTTGGTATAAACATAGCAGCCAATCATTTACAGTTTCACATTTTAAACAGAACCCATTCGTCAATGTACATTTAACAACCTCAATGACATTGTCCATGACCCAATCAACAACACAATGACATTGCCCGTGATACAATCAACAAAATAAGTTAGGAATCCAGGCAATAACAGGTGTTCTTTTCCAGTTAACAGTCCAAGGGGCAGAAACAGTAACTTTAAAATCCCATATGCCCAAATAGTGTCCCAGGGGCCATAGTCGCAGGGGAGGAGGCTGTGAATCAGTCTTCTCCAGTTCACAGTGGCGAGGTTGGTTTCGCCACAAACGCGATGCCCAGCTATATGCTGTCAGCACGACTACTGGCCAGGCAGTTCCAGAGCAAGCTCTGCCAGTTGCACTCGATTTCTAGTTTGGCCGCTTTTATTTATTTTTTACATGTTCTATTTTTTTTCTTTATAGTTTTTTCAGTGCTTCCTCGCTACCCTCCTGTTTTAGTGATTTATATGCTTTCTTTTAGTCATTTATTGCTTTCTTTACATTTCTATTTATCCACATTGGTTTCTTTTTGTTCCTTAACCTTTTATTCCCATATGGTATGTACCTCTCACAATGAGATTTTAGGGTGCTTTTACAGATATCCCATTTTGTGGCTGTATTTTTATTTTTTTCCCAGTTAGTTGGGCTCTGGCCTCGCTTATTTAGCAAAATTTTGCTTTTTTGAAGTTTTTTATTTTTTTTGTTCCTCCCTGTAAAAATTCTCTTTTGAATGATAATTGGAAGCATATTACTTTATGGTCACTATTTCCCAGGTGTCCCCCAACCTCCACATCTATTGTTCTGTTAGGTCTATTGTTTAATACTAAGTCCAGTATGGCCGTCCCTCTAGTCGGGTCCTGAACCAGTTGGGAAAGGTAATTGTCCTTGGTTATTGCCAAGAACCTGTTTCCTTTATGCAATGTACAGCTTTCAGTTTCCCAGTCTATATCTGGGTAGTTGAAGTCCCCCATAATTACCACCTCATTATGATTTGCGGCCTCGTCTATCTCGTTTAGTAATAGATTTTCTGTGGACTCTCGTATATTAGGTGGTTTATAGTAAACTCCTATTAGTAATTTATTATTGTTTTTAGATCCATGTAGCTCTCAATGGGATTAAGATCTGGGGAGTTTCCAGGCCATGGACCCAAAATGTCAACGTTTTGGTCCCCGAGCCACTTAGTTATCACTTTTGCCTTATGGCACGGTGCTCCATCGTGCTGAAAAAGGAATTGTTATTCACCAAACTGTTGTTGGATTTTTGGAAGAAGTTGCTGTTGGAGGGTGTTTTGGTACCATTCTTTATTCATGGCTGTGTTTTTGGGCAAAATTGTGAGTGAGCCCACTCCCTTGAATGAGAAACAACCCCACACATGAATGGTCTCAGGATGCTTTACTGTTGGCATGACACAGGACTGATGGTAGCGCTCACCTTTTCTTCTCCAGACAAGCCCTTTTCCAGATGCCCCAAACAATCGGAAAGAGGCTTCACCGGAGAATATGACTTTGCCCCAGTCCTCAGCAGTCCATTCACCATACTTTCTGCAGAAGAGCAATCTGTCCCTGATGTTTTTTTTTTTTTTTTTTAGAGAGAAATGGCTTCTTTGCTGCCCTTCTTGACACCAGGCCATCTTCCAAAATTCTTCGCCTCACTGTGCGTGCAGATTCTTCTTAACAAGAATTGAACCTCTTTCCTTGAAGTTCTTGATGATCCTATAAATTGTTGATTGAGGTGCAATCTTAGTAGCCACAATATACTTGCCTGTGAAGCCATTTTTATGCAACGCAATGATGGCTGCACGCGTTTCTTTGCAGGTCACCATGGTTAACAATGGAAGAACAATGATTTCAAGCATCACTCTCCTTTTAACATGTCGAGTCTGCCATTTTAACCCAATCAGCCTGACGTAATGATCTCCAGCCTTGTGCTCGTCAACATTCTCACCTGAGTTAACAAGACAATTACTGAAATGATCTCAGCAGGTCCTTTAATGACGGCAATGAAATGCAGTGGAAAGGTTTTTTTGGGATTAAGTTAATTTTCATGGCAAAGAAGGACTATTCAATTCATCTGATCACTCCTCATAACATTCTGGAGTATATACAAATTGCTATTATAAAAACTTAAGCAGAAACTTTTCCAATATTTATGTAATTCTCAAAACTTTTGGCCATGACTGTACATCCCATAAAGGAAACAGGTTCTTGGCAATAGCCAAAGACAATTACCTTTCCCAACTGGTTCAGAACCCAACTGGAGGGACGGCCATACTGGACTTAGTATTAACCAATAGATCTGATAGAACAACAGATGTGCAGGTTGAGGGACACCTAGAAAATAGTGACCATGAAGTAATAACCCTCCAATTATCCTTCAAACGAGAGTTTCTACAGAGAGGAACAAAAATACCAAACTTAAAAAAGGCTAAATTTAGCGAACTAAGCGAGGCCATAGGCCTAACTAACTGGGACAAAGTCCTTAAAAATACAACCACAAAATGGGAAATTTTTAAAAGCAAATGACAAAAAGAAAGCATATAAATCACTAAAATAGGAGGGGAGCCAGGAAGCACTGATAAACTATAAGGAAAAAAATAGAATATGTAAAAAACTAATAAAAACTGCCAAACTAGAGACCGAGAGATTAATTGCCAAAGAGAGTAAAACTAACCCAAAAATGTTCTTCAATTATACAAATGGTATAAAATATAAATCTGGAGGAGTCTGCCCTCTACACAGCAATGAGGGGGGTGTTGCAGAGAGCGACGAGGATAAAGCAAAACTATTAAATATTTTTTTCTCCACTATATTCACTGAGGAAAATAAACTGTCAGATGAAATGCAGAATGTAAAAGTAAATCCCCCAGTAAAAGTGCCCTGTCTGACCCAGGAAGAAGTACAACTGCGACTTAAAATGATTAAAATAGACAAATCGCCAGGACCCGATGACATACACCCCTGTATCCTAAGGGAATTAAGTGATGTCATAGCCAGACCTTTATTTATGATATTTATGGACTCTATAGACAGGGAATGTTCCACAGGATTGGAGCATAGCAAATGTGGTGCCAATATTCAAAAAGGGTCCAAAAACAGAGCCTGAAAACTATAGGCCGGTAAGCTTAATATCTGTTGTGGGTAAACTGTTTGAAGGTTTTCTAAGAGATACTATCTTGGAGTATCTCAATGAAAATAAGCAAATAACGCCATATCAGCATGGCTTTGAGGGATCGGTCATGCCAAACGGATTTAATCAGTTTCTATGAAGAGGTAAGTTCTAGACTTGACAGCGGTGAATCAATGGAGCAGCGCTCCTCTCTTAGCCAGGGAGCCCTTGCTAAGAGAGGAGCGCTGCGATTGGATGCGCTCGCTGCCAGAGAGAAGAGACACCGCCCACCATAACTAAATTAAACCTCCTACTATAACCAAGTTGCCTCATTAGCATAAGAGGCACAGAAGATACCGGGAGCGCTGTGGGCGAACTGGGGGGGCGTTTGAAAAAAAAAAAACTGTGTGCGGACATCAGCGGAAGCAGCCCTGTAAGATGGTATAAGTATCCCATGAATATTTTTTTACTGAAAGGTCCTCTTTAAGTGGGGAAAATTGGCTTCTGTTTCATGTTTGTTTGTTTTTTTGCCTTCCTCTGGATCAACTTGTAGGAATCAGGCCGAACTGGATGGACAAATGTCTTTTTTCAGTCTTATATACTATGTTACTATACAAGATGTGCACTGGACGGCGTTGTCAATTGTGCAACATATACTAAATGGGGATTACACAAAAGCGAAAAATACAATATAATGTATTAATAAGAATCTTACTAATTGCAGTCCCCCACTGAAGTCCTGAATCTGAAGTCACTTAATCTTAAGTCACACACTTAAATATTACCCAGGCTGTAACCTCCCCTCCTGAACCCTGTTCAACATGACCTCCCTATCCTTTCCCTACACCTTGAATAATCTTTCCCTGCACTTGTAAATCGTTTTTTCTAGCACTGTCCCTAGCGCCTGCTGAAGTCTCTTTCTGCACGAAGTACACTGGAAAATGTCAGAATCCAAGATGGCTGAGGCTATTTATAGGGCTGTGACATCACAGGGCTGCCTGTCTGCTGATTGGCTGCATGCTTGGCATTATGGGTGATCCTGCCTTCCCAGAGTTCCTTGCTCAGTGTCCTCACATGTGCAGCAGCCATTTTAGGAAAAAATGCGAAAGGAAATTCAGATTCGGTGCTAATCGAATAAAACCTGAAATTCAGATCGAATTCCACTTTGTCAACTTTGATTCGCTCATCTCTAGTGATGACGTCAGAATGTGAGTGCCATGCCCCACATAAAGCAGGAAGGGAACAGCTGAATATGGCGTTCCCTGCACGCTACATTGAGGAAATCCTCCAGTTCGGTTTGCGGAATGTCTCTAATCTCAGAGAGCGATGCTGGCTGTTAATCTTAATATCTATCACTGGGTGACTGTTATGCAGGCTCTTTCAGCTCTTTTGGTGTAGTTTCCAGGTTGGTGTTATTTGTAAAGCTTAGGAGTCGTTCTTGCTTCTTTATGGCAGTGTTTCCCAACCAGTGTGCCTCCAGTTGTTGCAAAACTACAACTCCCAGCAAACCCGCACAGCCAGAGGCTGTCTGGGCATGCTGGGAGTTATAGTTTTTCAACAGCTGGAGGCACACTGGTTGGGAAACACTGCTTTAGGGCAAGTTGAGCTCAAAGACCAATGGAGAGCCGTCACAAAAAAAAGATATGTACCATCTCTAAAAAGACCTCTCTGTGGTGCCTCTTAAAAGGGCTTATGTCCAAAATGTACAGACAAGGTGGTTTCAGAGGAGTTCCCATCCTTAATAGAAAGCATGAGATCTTTAATTATGGAAAAAGTGGGTGCAGTCAATGGCGCAAAGCTCACTTCAGCTGCTTAGATGGAAGGGAAATTTCCTCAGGTGTTGGATCTAGTGCTTCTGACGATACCTCTGGTCACCGGTTATGCTTTATTGAAGAAACTGAGTCACTTTTGAACAGAAGAAAAAGGGGCATCCAATATCTGGCAGCCTGCTAGGGGCAAAGGATTCATCTTTAATCCTGAAAAATAATCCCTTCAGTCTTCCCAATGATACCAGATTTCCTGTGGGGGAAAGATTAAAAAACTTTTCTCCAGCCTGGGAAAAAATTCATGCTTCTCCCTCGATCATGTCTGTAATCAAGTTAGGATACCAGTTAAAATTGACAGAAGAACCTCCAAACACATTTCTTATAAACAAAAAACTGGTAGGAGTAGATCAGGGTGCATTAGAAGATGATGATCAAATGGAGGCGTGGCCAGCAGCGATGAGGAGAGGACATGCTTTCCATCAGCTCTCACAAGCCAGATTATACCCAGCTCCATCGGCTCCACCAAACACGACTAGATGGTTATACACCCCGCTGACCGACAACAGCACAGCAAAATCTACAAGCAGAGCTTTGTCTAAAGCTCCTCGGATTGTCAGATTGGGAGATATAGACGCACCCTAGGCGGGCCTGTGAATCCCCAACCTCGAGTAACAGAAGGCCACGGCACAAACAGAAAAGAAGCGGAGCCTACAGTGGTGCGACTTCTACCAACTATATTTTCCACTCTGTCCCTAATAGCCAGCACACCTGGGCTCTCTCATTACGGCATCCTGCCCGCAAGACCTGGTCACTCCTGAGGCGGGGAAACGCCTTCAACGTATTTACTTCTTGGAGGAACGGACGACCGACAGGCGAATTCCGCTGCTACCAGACCCCGCTGGAGGGTGTTGCTGGGGTGCGAGCGGCTCACACAGAAGTCGGGTCCCAGTAAGTCATACCATCCCTCACCATTACAGAGCTATTTGTCTCTCCGGCAGCAATTGGTACTACCGGACATATAGAAAATTGGCCGACCCAGCCTTGGTATAGCTGTTGACCATCTTAACGGGCCCTGCCCACAGTTTTTGTTGCAAGGACACAGAGAGACTTACCTTCATATAGGTAAAGAGCGGTGACCACACAACCCGCAGCTCGGAGTCCCCTTGTGCAGAGCTCCAGCTTATCCAAGAACACCTTCTAGAGCAGCTCCCCTAGTTCCACAGAGTCCTGCCAACGCCTCTCCGCAGGTATTCAAACTTCACCTCTTCGAACACTCCACCATACCCCCCAGACTCCTCAGGGTAGTTACATATGAAGGCACAGCCTTAATGTTTCATAAGGAACTCTACAAATAATATTCAGAGTCCTGCTCCTCAACTAAGCCAGCGACCCAATTTTTTCATTATCGATCACTGAGCTACTCCAGTACCCACAACCTCTGTCTTGTAAAAGACTTCCAACATGCTATACTAGACCCCAATAGTCCAGCTCAGAAGGGCCAGCAAGTGTAGAGGCCCAGGTCTTTTTCAATTGCTCATACCAGCGGAACAGTCCTACCATTGAAGTTATAGTTAAAATTTGCTCTCAAAAATCCGGTAGGATCGTCCCTCAGTGACAAACAGGATCCCTAGATGCCTTTATTCAGAAGGGCAAACCACAAAGCACAATCAAGCCTACCTCTTCTTATCGCAACTCTCCAAATAGATATACAAAATGAGAGCTCTCATCGAATGTACTAGAAATGGAGAGCAACATTGAGGATACACCCGAAGACAGAGGCCTACCTATATCATGGTCCTTCCTCAGCAAGGCACTCACAAAGACCTTAGAACCTGTGGTAAAATAACTGCAACACATTAAACAAGACATGAAGTGTATTAGAGGCAGAGTGGAACAATTAGAATCTACTCAATCCCAATTGATATCCTACACTGAAGCGACAACCACAACTCTCTCGTCTTGCCAAAAGCACATGAACAAAATGGTAAACTGGATGCAAGATCAAGAAAACAGAGCGAGAAAACAATCTACGCTGAAAGGGGTACCGGAATCTATCCAAGCAGAAGCTCTACCAGATACCGTCAAACAGATCTTCATTTCAATACTTGGAGACTCTTATCCACTAGAAATAGATATTGAAAGGGCGCATAGATCCCTCAAGGCCAAGCCTGGACCCACTGAACCTCCCAGAGATGTTATTTGTAGACTTTCATTCTAAGGTCAGAGACAACATTATACGCACAGCTAGAAATAATTCATCCTCACCAGTGGAAGGTTCAAACGTTACCATATTTCAAGATCTAGCTAGGATCAGGCTCTCCAAAAGGAACATCCTGAGACCTTTGACAGAGGTATTTCGCCACATGAACATCCCTTACAGGTGGCTCTTTCCATTCGGGCTATCACTTACAGTGGAAGGCAAGAGATATACCCTGAGAGACCACGCAGAACTACCAGAACTGCTACAGCTTCTTAAGATCAAAGACCTCGATATCCCAGAATGGTCCCCTATACAAGATCTGGACACCATGCCTGCCATACCTATGCCAACCCCCTGGGAAACAGTTAGGGGCAGTAAAAAGAAACAAGTCAAGGGAGGCAAACCCCCAGAAGAATGGAGGAGGAATTCACTTGATTTAACTGGCAGCAAATAGGTTTAAAGTTAATTCCCATCTCAGGGGATATTTTCTGAGTTTTTCTTGTTATCACGAGTAAGAATATAAGTAATTGAATGTTATTATGGGCAGACCGGGGCCGTTTCAGACAATTAAGTAGTGGAAGTTCCATTTTTTCGGGCCCTAGCGGAACATCCCCGGCCTGACACCAACTTTGACATTGACAGACAGGAGCAGACTTTATTGCCCTTGGTTCGCCGATCAGGCGTATCCTACCTTCCTACCTGTTAACCCTTTCCACTACAAAAGAGATATGACCTCCAGACCTAGCCCTGATGCTGGCAGACCTAATGTCTGTAATGTTTGTATTACAGCTCTTTGGGCTGTTTTATTACTTTTTTTTTTTCATATGTTATGGTTTTGTATGTTACAGTTCGACATAACCTTACTCTCCCTCCCCCCCCCCTCACCACATAATTAGGGCGTTAGCAGGTTACACACCATATAGACACCAATCACTATTTCATCTAGACAAATTGGTGCGAATCTTCCCAAGACTTAATTATGGGTAACTACAAGTTTATCACCTATGTGATATCATGTGAGAGGCCTTAACTCTGCCGTCAAAAGAAGCCAAATATTACACCACTTTAAAAAGGAGAGAACCGACATACTCTTACTACAAGAAACACACTTTCAAGAAACAAAAACCCCCTCCTTTCATAAACACTACTTCAATTAATGGTTCCATTCACATACAAACATTAAAAACTCTAAAGGAGTATCTATCGCCATAACCAAGCATTTATCATTTGAACAGTCAGATATGTATTCAGATCCAGACCGTAGAGTACTAATAGTAACAGGGAAACTGAATGGCTCTCTGATTACAATAGCCAATTTATATGCCCTCAACACAAAACACCCGTCCTGGATCTGAACTAAGATGACCTTAATAGACAGTCTACGTAAGGGTGAATTCATTGTGGGAGGCGATCTCAATGTGGCCTTAGATCCCTTAATAGACACCTCTTCAGGGAAATCCTCCCTCTTCTACAAAGCACTGAAGCACATAAAGAAATCACTACAACTTTTATCCCTTACAGATACTTGGCGTTTCGCACAACTGTCAGACAAAGACTTCACTCTCCATTCCATCCCACATAACTCATACCATAGGATCTATTACCTTTTCCTGCACCAGACATCACTAAATAAAATACAATCAGTTAACATTAGATCCAGTGTTCACTCTGACCACTTCCCCGTTGTTAGTTCTGGAGCTATCTGAACACAAACCTCCTAAATCACCATGGCGACTCAATGATACTCTACTATCTATACAGATATACATGTTACTTCCAACAAAACTCGATTACTGAAGTCCCTACCCCCGTAGTGTGGGAGGCACACAAGGCTACCATAAGAGGAGAACTGATTTAATCAGGAACATATCTGAAAAAACAAAAACTCACAAATACAGAACCTCCAACTTAGAGATTAGTAAGTTGGAGAGAC
This sequence comes from Bufotes viridis, assembly GCA_033119425.1. Taxonomy (NCBI): domain Eukaryota; kingdom Metazoa; phylum Chordata; class Amphibia; order Anura; family Bufonidae; genus Bufotes; species Bufotes viridis. Next base: position 78,157 of record JAKVIS010000099.1, read on the forward strand.
TTCATAAGCAGTCTCCAGCCACTTCTCATCTTCAGCAGCTTACCTCTGCTCGGCAGCCGTTACGGGACATTCTAAATAAAAATTTCGCTAACATGTTCATGTCCGTGAAGCACTCTTTTTATGCTCATGGGGATAAAGTCTCAAAACTGAAGATGTCCTTAATTAAGAGACGAAAGCCTCGTACACATATATTTGAAATACTGACACAAGAATGCTCCTTGGTGTCTAGCCCGGCCAAGATAGAGCAAGAATTTTTAAAGTTCTACACTTCACTTTATCAGATTAAGCCATCAGACATAAACACACAGGCACCAGGGAAAACAAAATCTGCTATTACAGACTTCCTATCAACATTTTCTTCCCACTCTCTTTCCAACCTCCCATGCTGACTTACTAAAACCATTTTTCAATAGACGAGATCAAGTCCACCCTGTTGAAGTGCACGAAAGGCAAACCCCCCAGCCCAGACAGTTTTCCTTGCTCATATTACAAAACTTTCTCCTCGGCCCTTCTTCCCCGACTGACAGAAACGTTCAACGCCTACCTCTCAGGTACCCCTATTCCAAAACAATCGTTAGAAGCATATATCACGCTAATTCAAAAAGAAGGGAAAGACCCTACAAATGGTGGCAGTTACAGGCCGATCTTCCTGCTAAATTAAGACCTGAAACTATATGCGAGTCTGTTGGCGGGCAGATTGCGGCCTTTAGTGCCAAAGCTAATTTCTAGCGATCAGGTAGGGTTTGTGGCGGGCAGAGAAGGAAAGGATAACACAATGAGAATATTGTCCTTGTTGCAGATAGCCTCCCAGAAGAAACTGTCTTCGGCCCTATTAGGAACAGACGCCGAAAAAGACTTCAACAGGTCGGACTGGACATATATGCGGCAAGTACTAAATTACTTAAAGTCTCTCTCCCCCCCCCCCCTTTATAGAGGCAATTTTTACCATGTATGAATCTCCAACAGCTAGACTTCGCATCAACAACTCCTTAATGTGCCCATTTCAGATCAGTAACGGAACGAGACAGGGCTGCCCAATTTCCCCAATTTTATTTGTACTCTCCCTAGAGCCCCTGTTACAAAACATAAGAGAACACCCGGAACATAGAAGGTTTCACAAGTGGGAAAACTTCCCATAATCTAGCGGCATATGCAGACGACATTCTGATGATAATAATAACCAATCCTATAAAAGCCTTCTCAGCTCTCCAATCCATATTTGAGAACTATGGACAAATATCCAACTTTAAAATAAATGCTTCCAAATCAGAGGCACTAGGAATGAACATTAACACTGAAGAGCAAGAATTTTTACAATCAAACTACCCCTTTCAATAGCCAATCTCTCATATCACCTACTTAGGCCTTAAATTAAGCTCAGCATGGAAGGATTTATACACACTTAAGTATGCCCCCATACTGCCTTTTCTTTCTTGGATGGGCAGGGAAAACCTCATCAAAGCAATTCTCCTACCTAAATTACTCTATCTACTCCAAACCTCCCCTATCTCTCTCCCACACACTTTCTTCTCTTCTATTCAGAAAATTACAAATAAGTATCTTTGGAAGGGTAAGAGACCACGCCTTAGTCACTCAATTCTTACCCAGCATAAATCACGCAGCGGCATGGCTCTCCCAGATTGGTGGCTTTATTATGAAGCAGTACATCTCACTAGATTGATATCCTGGGCGAGGAAGGATAGTTCAAAATTATGGGTGTCACGAAGAAGAACACTTATTGAACATCCCGCTACGTCCATTGATCTGGGGAAGAGATGACTCTCAAACAATCCAAAATGCACTAAATCCTGTCACCAAATCAACTCTAAAAGTCTGGCTACCACTCAAAGACAGGCTCAGCCCGGCCCTCTCTCCACTAATGTCAATTACAGACATACCAGAATTATACCAATCGAAATATATGAACACACTACTAAAGATAGCAGACTTAAAACAAATTCCAATAGTCTCCTATCTAGATAAAGAAGAGAAGGCAGACCCAGTAGACGCCACCCCCTTACACTCGTTGCAAAAAGCGCAAATAACAGATCTTTACTACGGAATTGCACCCCCCAAACCATTTGCTTTCACAGACATATAACCTCTTACAACAGCTAAAATACCCCCTTGACAGAGGATATACCCAAGATTGGGGCAAATATTTAGACACAAAATTGTCAGAATCAGACACTAAGGAAATGTACCACTTTTCACATGGTGTTTCTAGATGTACCCGGCTACAAGAGAACTCATTCAAAATTCTCACTAGATGGTACCTTACCCCGGTACGACTTAAGCAAATGAAATGTCTCAGCTCAGATACCTGCTGGAAATGCTCTCAATTTCAGGGCACCTACTTCCACATGTGGTGGACCTGCCCATCTCTATAATCGTTCTGGTCAGGGGTTCTGAGCTTGATCAAACAAATATGTTCGTTACACAATCGACTTTCCGCAGTCTCCGTTTTATTAAACATTAGATTGCAAAAGATGCCACCCAGCAAAAGGAAACTTGTTCATCACCTAACCTCTGCAGCTAAGTCCTTGATTCCACAACAATAGGATCGGCCGAATGCCCCCTCACTCACACATTGGTTACAAAACAGTCACCACAGCTTGTCGCTAAATTATGTTTGCACGTGCCCAACACTCCTTTACCCCCCTCCCCTATCCTTTCTCATTCGGTTTTTTGCACCAGTTAGAGGTACTTTTACTTCAGTTAACAGCAGGTTGGTCAATTCTGTATGAATAACTAGCACCTAGGGAATTCTGTGAACTCACTTAGACTATGATTGAGTTATATACCATGTATGCATAGTACTGTTCAATGAATCGTACCATCCATCTATCTGTCTTTATTACAAAATTTAATAAAAAGAGAATTGAAAAGAAGATGAAGATCAAATTTCTCTACTCTTACGAAAAGCAGCTATAATCCCAGTACCTCTACATTAGCAGGGATCAGGATTTTATACTCCGAATCTTTTAGTAAAAAAAAATGATCTGATTCTTCAGGGCAATCATAAACCTAAAAGTCTTAAACATATTCAGTACCAAAAATATATGTAAATGGAGACAGTAAAATTCACAATCCATCTTTGTTCAGAAAATTGCTTTATGGTGACTGTGTGTATGGGTATCAAAAGTTTTTGAGGTTGTCAGTCTGGCTTGGAAGAAAAGTGCATCATTTTCAGTTTTGGGTCCTTCCATTCGCCTTTATTCAGCACCCAGAACCTTCACAAAAATGATGTCGGAGGTATAGGGATTACTGCATCATTCTAAATTTTGCTTATATCCTACCTCGACGATCTCCTCATTGCAGCTCCTTCAGAGAACACTCTAAACTTACATTCACAGATGACAATAGACACACATCAAGTCTAGGCTGGCTGATCAACACCCAGAAGTCAGATCTCCTTCCATATCAAAAACATGTGTTCTTAGATGTCCTCCTGGATTCTTGTCAAATGACCTCCTTTCTTCCAGTAGAAAAACTAACAAAAAACTAGTAGTATCTTTAAAAGTAGAACTATCTTCGAACTGGTGGCTAGATGCACCAAAGAAGTTAAGTGGCGGCAGAAGAATAATCTCTTATTGACATCGGATGCAAGCAAGCAGGGCTGGGGCGCTCACTTAGAAAATTTAGTGAAACAAGGTTTATGGCATCCTCATTTGGCTGGGGGGGGCAAGAAGTCAAGCCTCGTCAGTAATCTCAGCAAACAATTTAGTTGTATGGAAAGAATCCTAATGTCTCCATCAGTGGTGCATATAACAGGAAAGCAGAATTATTTAGCAGAGGAGGAGAGTGGAGTCTCAACCAAACAATCTTTGAGGAGATTGTGTGAGATGGGGGTGCCCAGAGATCGACTTATTTGCGTCAAGAGAAAACAAAAAAGTACAGAAGTTCTCCCCGTCATACCTGGATCAGCCTCTACAGGTGGATGCGCTAGCGAATCAATGGCCTTGGAGCCTTCTGTACGCTTTTCCGCCATTCTCTTTAATCCCCAGAGTTCTAATGATGATAGAAGACAGAGCTCAATTAATCCTGATGGCTCCCTTCTGGTCAAGGAGGGCCTGGTTTACTGTTCTCAAAGCTCTGTCAGAAGAGGCCTTTTGGCATCTGCCCTTAATTTTGGACCTTCTATCCCAGGCCCCAGTACTACATCCGGACATACCTTAACTCCATCTGACGGCTTGGAGGTTGAACCGCCAATCTTAAAGAGTAAACAATTGTCTGATGCTGTCATAAATACTCTGAGGTACAAGTGTCAGCACTAAGTCAGCACTTTTATGGGAATAAAGTTGGCAGAACTGGAATTAATAAAAAGGTTTTTTAAAGGGGCAAATAGAATTTGTCCCTCTTGCATGACTAAAGTACCTCCATTGGACTTAAATGTGGTCCTTTCGGTTTTGATGGAATCTCCCTTTGAACCCCTTACAAATATCTCAGATAGATAGGCTATTATACTTTAAAACTGCCTTCCTCCTGGCAATTATTAAGGCCAGAAGAGTAGGCGAGATTCAGGCTTTCTCTATATTTCCCCCCTATCTGGCGGTTTTTGAAGATAGAATAATCCTGAGACATTCTCCTAGTTTTCTTCCTAAAGTAGTCTCAAAATTCCACTGCCAACAAGAATTTTTTCTCCCTTTCTTTTGTCCTCAAGCAGTTTCAGAAAAGGAAAAAAGATTCCAGAACTTGGATATCACAAGATGTGTCTTACAGTATCTACAGGCAACAAGAGACTTTAAAAAGTCAGATCAATTATTGGTTCAATTCCTGGGCCAAAATAAAGTAAGAGCTGAAAGCAAGTCTTCCATAGCACGCTGGATCAAGCAGTGCATTATTCCGGTTATAAGGAAAAAACATTACTCCCCCGAAAAATTGAAGGCTCATTCCACTAGGGCAGTTTCTCCATCCTGGGCAGAATGGGCCTCTGCTTCCCTAGAAGAAATTTGTCAGGCAGCCACTTGGTCAAGCCCATTAACTTTCTTCAGACATTGCAAATTAGACATTTTATCTAACAAAGACTTAGCCTTTGGTAGGAAGGTTTTGTCTGCTGTTGTCACACCCTAGAAAGATACTCTGTTTATCCTTCAGGTGGTGCCGTTGTGGATGCGAGAGGAAAAGATGAAAATTACTCTTACCGAATTTTTCTTTATCCTCCAATAACGGCACAGAGAATTCCCGCCCTAATTTTTTCTGGATGATATATTTTTTTAATTTACTTTATTAAATTGTTGCATTTATCCTTGAGTTCTAGGTTATTAACTGGAGCAGGTATAAGGGTGGAGGCTTTTATTCACTGATCTGATTGTTTCCTGCCCCTATGGAAGCGGGTTAACCTCCAGACGGTGCCGTTGTGGAGGCTAAAGGAAAATCCAAATACCGTAAAAGATACCGGTAAAAGTAATTTTTATCTTTTACATGTTCTAAAAGTAGATAAAGATCACCAATCAAATTATTTATTGAAGAAAATTATCCAATATCTCATGTCGGAGTGGTATAATTATGTGAACTTTTTCTTTCAGGGTCTGGTTTGACCCCCTTGTGCAGCAATAGCCATAACTAAATATATCCGGTAATTGTTGATTTAGCCCTGCACTTTGGCTTGTTACAATTGTAGCTCCTACTATGTTTAGTTGGTGGGTTTTCTCCTATGAAATGTCATTTCACGTCCTTCCATAGCATTTCTGTTGGATTAAGGTTAGGATTTTGACTTGGCCATTTAAAAATGTTAATGTTATTCTTCGTTAACCATTCATTGGTAGAATGACTTGTGTGCTTAGGATAGTTGTCCTGCTGCATGACCCCCTTTCTTTTCAGCTTATGTCCTGACATTTTCCTTTTGAATTTGCTGATCTAATTCAGAATTCATTGTCCCTTCACTGATGGCAAGCCGTCCTGTCCCAGATGGGGCAAAACAGACCTGAACCATAATGCTACTACCACCATGTTTCACACATTTTTTGAAATGTATTCCCCCAATTAGACGTACAGTTACACGAACACAGCAGCTGTGGGATGGAGCAGACACAGGAGCTGTGCCTGGGCAATTTTCAACAGGAGCCAGAAGTAATACACAGCCAGGCTCCTGATGCAACGACTGTGATTGGTATTAACTCAGATCCAGACTGTTTAGCACCTTAATTGCCACTGTCAATATTGATCGCGGCGAGATAGGACTTCTGGTTACGGCGCTGGGATGCAAGACGTGGAGAGAAGAAGCCCCACATCCCTACCTCACAAAACTGGGCTCCGTCTCTAAGAGGGCCCCCCAGAGGGAATTGGTCCCCTGCAACACCTTGCACCCCGGTTCATGGACCAGTATCTTCTGCGGAGAGGTAGCTGGAAAATATTGAGCTTCAAAGGCGAGACCGCAGATGCCATGCTGGGCAAGATGGCATGGTCCTGCTCTGACTCACCTGTTACATGCAGAGACCCTAGCCCAACCCAGCCCTCACAGCTTGAGGAGTTGACTGGGCCCTCCGGATTTTTTTTTTTTATCAAATCTCTTTTTATTAAGTAATTTCAGATCAAAATACAGCATCTACTGTCATATAGTTATTACATCGTTCACAATTTTATGTCTCAAGACAGATAAGGCTTCTGGGGTATCCGCCCCGACAATACAGGATCTAGGAACATATGTAATAGAGCAAATTACATTCCATCTGCAACACTTCAGTATTGAGAAAGCACAAATCAGATAAAAGAAAATAGACAAAAATAAACAGTAGTGAACATAAACAAAAAACATGTCATCTACAAGGGCCCTCCGGATTTGACTATAAGACTCTGGATATCGAAGTGGCTACACACTTGGCTCCTGATATCAGAGAGACTTTATCTAAAACATTGTCAGTGTCTTTGCAACAACTCCATGATGCAGTGATGCAGCACGATGTGCTATTCGAGAAACTGGAGCAACGGGTGGCCAAAGCCAACCATCATATCCTAGACCTCCACAAGCAGAACATCATACTGAAAGATCGCCAGGAGGATCTGGAAAACCGCTCCGGACATAATAATCTACGCCTACTGGGTCTACCAGAATATGTTAAACCCCAGGCCCTTTAAGATATATGCGAGAGGGAACTCCTAACAGCATTGGGCTTGGAGGGGTTACACAAAGTGGAAAGAGCTCACCGGGTGGGACCTTGTCCGGACACGCAAAAACAACATGGCGAACAGGCCCACGGAACACTACTCAAGCCTCGTCAGGTCATAATAAGATATCTTGACTATTGTGATAAGGAGGCGTTTCTGCCACTGCTGACACTAAGGGGAAATGCTGTGCTGTTATTTGCAGACTACACAGTTTGCAGCAACCCCATTGTGCCCAATCCACACATCTTGTTGGCTCAGGTTCCCACTTCACTGTGATTGATTTGGCAAATGTTTTCTTTTCAGTACCACTACATTCAGCCATCTGGTAGTTGTTTGTCTTCAAACATGAGAGTAAATTTGATACCTGAGTGATACTGCTGCAGGGAGCCCAGAACTCGCTCAGTATGTATACTGTAGCCATGTCACTCCTGTCCTTTTTAGCTGATCATGGCTGCAGGGTAAAAAAAAAAAAAAGCTTCAGTTTTGCTGCATTACTGTTACCTTCTTGGGGTGAAACATCTCACCCCTGAATGTAAGAAGTCTGTGGAGGACACCCCTTTGCCCAGAAAAATAAAGGCACTGAGGATCTTTTTGGGCCTTGTTCCTTATTGCAGACGTTGGTCCGCAAAGTTTGATGCAGCCTCTTTATGATTGTTTGTCTTTTAGTCCCTTCCACCTTGCAGAAGAGGTGGTAGATACCTTTTATGCCCTAAACTTGGCAATTTTGAGCTTCCCCGCACTGGGCCTTTTCCCTGGCGCCTCCACAACGGCATTCATCGGAGGATGTCCCCGCCTCCCCAGGACAGGAAAAAACACAGAAGCTTCAGATAAAGAGGCCCTCCCCCCTTACCTGCTTCAGTTGTTTCCTGTCCTCGGGATCGCGTGGAAGCAGCTCCGGTTGTGGAGCAGGATTCAGCGCACGGCCTTGGAGCTCCCCTGTTGAGAGGGCTGGTGCAGAGGACGCCTTATCCAGCGTGCATTAGCCCCTGGGGCATCCTTATGGCATAAGCCCGTCAGTGACGGTGGCCCCGGGCAAGTTCCCGTCGCAAATCTTGCGGGAAACGGGATCTCTGCGCCTGCGCTAGGCTGTGGGAGACCAGGCTGACGTCATCTCGGTGGGACAGATTAAAAGTGCCGGAAGTATTACCGCGGGAGAGCAGCGTCCAGCAGCAGCATGTCGTCCACGGGAACGCCAGCTACCTCCCTTACGCCTGGGTACCCTTCCACCGCCCAGAGCCCGGTAAGCCCTCCTCCCTATACCCTACTACACACAATCCTACAATCTAGGTTAGCACCTGTAGTAGTGAGGATTGTTCTGCTGTCCACTGGTGAGGTGCGGGGCCCTTCCTTCTTATGTTTTAAAATTCCATCCTGGGGCCCTAAAAAATTTCTTGTTTGCCTTATAGGGCAGGGACCCCGACATAAAAAACCCCAGTGGAGACCCAAAGAAAAAGAAATGTTCCATATGCAGGAAAACCCTGTCTTTAAAGTCCAGCAAGTCGCTTTGTCCAAGATGTATTGACAAAGTAGTCTCGGAAGAATCTCCTTCATTCATAGATTCTATGAAGAGTTTGATCAGAGACTAAATTAAAACTGCCTTGCATGGCCTTATGACCTTCCCAGCCGTCCACTTCCCAAAATTTCCCATCAAAATCATTACCGCAGGAAATAGGATATTCGGATGAAGGCGAGTTATTCTCTGAGCCTAGTGCTGATTCATCCGAAGATGACTCTGGTAAACCATACTGTACGCCTGAAAATACGGAAAAGTTATTAAAGGCCATTAAAATCACCATGAACATCGAGGATCCAAAAGAACATCAGTCTGTTCAGGATAAAATATTTCACAGACTAGGTCAACGTAAAAAAAGGGTGTTTCCAATGCACAATACTATAGAGTCACTGATAGCAAAAGAGTGGAAAAACACGGAAAAATGTAACCCCATTCCTAATGCATTCAAAAGGAAATACCCTTTTAATGAATCTGTGTCGGCTAATTGGGATAAAACCCCCAAAATTGACGCACCAATAGCAAAAATTTCCAAAAAAAACACGTTGCCCTTTGAGGACATGGACCTTCTGAAGGATCCCATGGATAAAAGGTGTGAAGGCTACCTTAAGCAGTCCTGGGAAACAAACACGGCGATGTTGAGACCCAGTATTGCGGGTGCTTGTATGGCGGTGTCCTTAACCGTATGGTTATCTGAATTAGAAGAGAATGTAGCAGCCGGTACGCCTAGGGAAGAATTATTGGGAACTATCCCCCTCCTCAAACAGGCCTGCAATTTTCTCTCTGATGCCTCTACAGACCTGATAAAATTATCCGCCAGATCTGAGGCTCTGTCAAACGCCTCTCGTAGGGCTATTTGGCTTAGATCCTGGACTGGCGACACAAGCTCCAAAAGCCGGTTATGTTCCATTCTCTGCGAGGGAGATAAATTATTTGGGTCTGTACTTGAGGACATTTTAAAGAAGGCCTCTGATAGAAAGAAAGTACTCCCCTCAGAAACGAGATATTACCAGCAGAGGAGGTCCTTTCGTGGCCAAAGGAGATTCAGAACAGACCAAAAGAAAAGCGAATATTCTTCTAGATGGTAGTCATCTAGAGGAAGGGGCCGAGGTTACCTGTTTAACTCAGAGACCTCGTCAAAAAACTCTAGAGACTCTGCACAATGACGCCAAGCAGCCAGTAGAGGGCAGACTAAGTACCTTTTTGCCTGCTTGGGAAAAATTTTGTCTTCCCAGTGGGTAAAGAAAACAATACAACTGGGATACAAGATAGAATTCGGCACTCCCCCTCCAGAAAAGTACACATTCAACAGACCCTTTCGTCAGCCGGAGAAACAACAGACCCTGGAATCAGAAATTCAGTCCCTTCTCCAAAAACAGGTCCTAATCCAGGTACCCCAATTATCAGGAAAAACGTTTCTAGTTTCTATTCTCCAGTCTTCCTAATCCGAAAGCCAAACGGAACTTTCAGATTTATAATTAACCTAAAACATCTGAGCTTAAGTATCCACTACAAAAGATTCAAGATGGAGTCAATCAGGTCAATGACAAGCCTATTATTTCAGGATTGTTACATGGCAAGTATAGACTTATCGGACGCGTACTACCATGTCCCCATTCATCAGGATTCCCAAAAATATTTAAGAATTGCTGTAACCTTAAACGGCAAAATAAGCCACTTCCAATTCCAAGTCCAGCCCTTTGGGATATCATCAGCACCCAGGGTGTTCTCGAAAATCATGGCCGAGGTCACGACGTTCTTTCACCTACAGGGAATTATTATCATCCCCTACCTAGACAATCTGTTAATTGCAAGTTCCTCAAAATAATCGCTCCTGTCACATCTAAGTCTTGCTCAGAGAAAGCTGGCAGAATTGGGGTGGCTACTAAACATAGAAAAATCGGATTTGGTTCCAGGTCAACAAAAGATATTTTTGGTCGTCTTGCTAGACTCAGGAAAATGTATGTCCTTTCTTCCCAAAGACAAGCAAACAGCAATCTCTCAAAGGATTACTCTATTTTGCAGACAAAGAACAGTCTCGATACGAAACATCATGACCCTCTTAGGGCATCTGACATCCACAATCCCGGCAGTAAGGTGGGCCCAACATCATTCCAGACCCTTACAGCAGTTTATATTACAGGTTTGGGACGGGAAACAAACCAGTGTAGACAAAATATTAAAGATATCCCACAGTATAAAACTGTCCCTTTACTGGTGGAAAATAAGGAAAAATCTCCAGCAAGGGGTCTTTTGGCGTCCGGTAAACCACATAGTCATCACCACAGACGCGCAGTGCACAGGGATGGGGGGGCCATACAGACAGTCACATAGTTCAGGGGGTTTGGGGTCAAAGTATGATAAAAACATCCTCAAATCTAAAGGAACTAATGGCTGTCTTCAATGTTCTTCGGGCACGCCTTCCAGTAATATCCTCCCGACACGTAAGAATCCTTTCAGACAACGCAATGGCGGTGGTCTATCTAAATCGGCAGGGAGGCACAAGAAGCAGAAGCTTAATGTCACTCTCAAGAGAAATCTTTTGTTGGGCTGAAAGGAACATAAAATCCTTAACAGCCATCCATTTAAGGGGCAAGGAAAATGGGGTGGCAGACTTTCTAAGCAGGAAGACATTAAAAGAAGGGGAATGGGCCCTAGATCCACACATATTCAAGATGATCGTGTCAAAATGGGGATCCCCTACAATAGATCTGTTTGCAGATCAGGGGAACAGGCAAGTGGAAAGATTCTGCTCTTTCTCGGCTCGAGATCATCCTGTGTGGGTAGACGCCCTGTCCACCCCTTGGCCAAGGGAGCTGTTATATGCCTTTCCCCCATTCAGCCTCATTCCTCGGGTTCTAATAAAGGCTCTGGAAGACAAGTTTCACTTAATTCTAACTGCTCCCTTTTGGCCCAAGAGGTCATGGTTGCCTCTTATTCCAGCTAGCGAGAAACGATTTCTGGATTCTCCCATCATATTCAGGCCTACTTCACCAGGGCCCGGTCATACACCCCGGAGTAAGCCAGTTAAAACTGACGGCGTGGAGACTGAACGCTCTTTCCTGAAACAGAGGGGACTATCAGATTCTGTAATCTCGACGATTCTGGCAATTAAGAAGGAAACTACTACAAACATTTATTCTAGAGCATGGAAAGCATTCCAAAAATTTTCAGGTGATAGGTGGTTCCAAACTGATCAGCCAGATTTACCCCTTATTCTTGAATTCATCCAGTCAGGGTTAGACAAGGGTCTAAAACCAAATACCTTAAAAGTCCAAGTGTCCGCCTTAAGTAATTTTCTTGACTTCAAATTGGCTGAGTTGCCACTGATTAAACGGTTTTTAGGGGGGCGTTTAGGAAAATACCATTTGTGCAAATTCCTTGTCCTACAGGTATTAATGGACTCTCCCTTTGAGCCTCTTCAGGAGATTCCTTTAAAGCTGTTAACATGGAAGACCACGTTCCTAATAGCCATCACTTCAGCGAGAAGAGTGGGGGAGATTCAAGCCTTCTCTTGCAAACCTCCTTACCTTAAAATACTTGATGACAGCATCATCCTCAGGCACACCCCTTTGTTTCTCCCTAAGGTTGTTTCAAAGTTCCACCGTCAACAAGAAGTTTGCTTGCCCTCCTTTTGTCCAAATCCATCCTCAGAGGTAGACAGGAAATTCCACAATCTGGATGTTAGACGGTGTATCCTTTCCTACTTAGATAGTTCAGAATCCTTCAGGAAATAAGATCATCTTCTTTTACAGTATCAGGGCCAGAACAAGGGCGCTGCAGCCAGCAAAGCAACAATTTCTAGATGGATCAGGAGTACAATCGAGTTTTGTTACCTTTAAAGGAACTTATCTCCCCCGACTGGATTAAAAGCCCATTCCACCAGAGCCATCTCAACTTCATGGGCGGAATATGCCTCAGCTTCGGTAGAACACATATGCAGAGCGGCCACTTGGACAACTCCAAACACCTTCTTTAGACACTATAAACTGGACGTCCAGGACAATTCTGACTTACTGTTTGGTAGAAAAGTACTGTCCGCAGTAGTCCCACCCTGATATAATTTGAAATTCCTTTGTTATTCCTCTGGTGAATGCCATTGTGGAGGCACCAGGGAAAAGGGTCTATTACTCTTACCGTTAATTGGATTTTCCAATAGCCTCCACAACGGCACTGGAGTTCCCTACCCATTTTTTTGTTATGTTTTCTGAAGTTATTGTTGTATGATGATAATATTTCAATACACTTCTTGCAGCACCATCGAGTCCTATGTTTAGTAAGGGGGGAGGGCCTCTTTATCTCAAGCTTCTGCGTTGTTTCCTGTCCTGGGGAGGCGGGGACATCCTCCGGTGAATGCTGTTGTGGAGACTATTGGAAAATCCAATTACCGGTAAGAGTAATAGACCCTATCAGATTACATTTAGATTGTATTGTACCAAAGTAAATGCAAGTATATGGCCATGCCTCAGCTATTTTATCCCAACTGCATGGCCAGCAACAAACAGCGCCCTGTGGCATATTATTCAGCCAGACTTGACTCCGTGGCCAGAGGTGCCCCTTTTTGCATCAGCAGTTGTACAAGCCATGCTTGATAAAAGCTCTGAGATAGTCCTGAACCACAAAGTGACAGTGCTTGCTCCTCATGATATTACATCTAACTTCAGAAGTAAGCGAAACCCGGGTCGGGTTGGAACACGAGGGATATTTAGTGTGTTTTGATACGCTTTTCAAGCTTTTATGCATGTGAGTATAATAAGCCATTTTTTATTTAACCTTGGCGGATGGTATTTCACTGTTCGAGCGACCTCTCTGATGATCCACAGAATGATTCATTAAGGAAGTAAATTAGTGGTGTGGAATTGATGTTTTCCTATCTCTGAAGATGCTTCTGGCCCTAACCTTAAAAGGAACACCTCCTGAGGATTTGTAAGCAGCGTGGTCCGAAAAATGCATATATGACTTATGTTGTACTGCTGTTAGTGTGAAGCCATAACAATATTGGGCTTGCACTTAGTTGTTAGTAAAACAATGTACAATGCGCAGATGCCAAGTGTTATCTCTTTTCTTATTTTTGTTTTCCAACCAATGGAACAATGCCACGAGCCTCAGGGGGATGCCCCCTGTTGAGGGAAATATTAGTTATTAATATTTTGGATTAATATCATCAATATTCATAAATAGGCGTGAGTCATCTATCGATGACTCCGCCTATTTATACTATAAATACAAACTACCTCTGTTGCCTCACTCTACACTGAACTACGTGTGACTTACTGCTACTATACTAAGGTGACTACTACTACAATAAATGACCGCAAGCTGTACTATGGATAATGAATGGAATTTTTTAAAACAATTACAAGCTATACAGTCTACTTATTGCTATAATTATATATGTTTAAATCTATGGACATATAAATATATATATTTATAGTCACACACAGTAATATATATTAAACACACTACAACACAGCAATATAATACTATGGCTAACTATACTACACAATCCCAATTCCACCCCACAATCTAACTAAGCATACAGTACCACTAACATACACACACACACACACACACACACACACACACATAAATAGTAGCAGCCCAAACAACCTGACTCTAGACACTGTCCCTATGGGAGCATAATAACCGCCGTGCAGCAGTAAAGGGGTTGCGGCTGCAGGAAGCAGTGAAGGGGTGAATTCCTGGGTAATCAAGGCAGACTACTGGGGTTCAGGGACTCTGCAGAACAGGGATCAGGATCAGCCCAGCAAGGGGTTAATGCTGGGGAACACAGGGGTAAATGCTGGGAAAAGGGTTAACCCAGGGTGGGAAAGGGTTAACACAGGGTCAGGGGTGTTGGATAAACTGTGGGCTATTGGATTGGTAGCAGGGGGATTAGGGCAGCAGTGATATGGGCAGAAGGGGTTAAATGAGCAAAGACTGCAGGTCAGCTGCTCTCCTTACCCCTCACGTGGAGCTTCAATGGGGGCTGCCCTCTTCTCCTTCACCGTTCCGCTTGTCAATTGGGATTCTTCCTCCATCTGAGCACTCCCTGCGCGCTCCGTGCTGTGGCTAGGCGATCAGGGTTAACCCTCGGAGTGCCGGTTGCGCTCTCCTTCTGGGAGGAGGGTCGGGGTACTGTCTCCTGAACGCAGAGGGGGAGCGGTCTTGTCTCATCTCCGCTAGCGCAGCGCATGCCTGCCTCTTCTTCTAGGGGGATGTCCAGGATCCTGAACCCTTGAGCGCAGTGCTGCTGGGGTTTTTAAACTTCGCTGCGCTACAGGCAAGGACACGTGGGCTGGCGTAGCGAAATGACATCACCGCACCAGTCCACACGTCCCTACATGTGCATCTAAGGACCGCTTCCAGGCTGGGATCTCTTTGATCCTCCCACCTGTGCATATCCCAGATGCTGTAATTACCGCATCGGGGATATGCAACAAACAGTGACCGGGGGTCATTACTGGCCACTTGTAAGCATATATATCTATATAGATGCTTGGGGCACATCTATATATACTGTGTGTGTGTGTATATGTGTGTATATATATATATATATATATATATATATATACTCAATATAAACTTGGGGCATAAATGGGAAGCTATAAGCCCACATACATATATATATATATATATATATATATATATGGACATGCATGCTGACAAAGGGGTGCATATATATATATATATATATATATATATATATATTCCTTCAAAGACGAGTCAGCACTCCAATGTTCAGTGCAAATAACGGACCCGCTTTATTTTTCCATTGCAATGTTTCAACTGCTCCTTGCAGTCATTATCAAGCATACTAAATGGTGTCCAAAACAGTGTTATATACCCACAATTCATAGTGGGTATATCATCATAATTAGTGATCAATTAAAAGTTTTTACAAATAACATATATAAAATCAATGTATAAGACCTCAAAAAAGAAGTGATACATCGTACATTATATAGAAAGTGAATGCATATAGAGGGATTCTTCCCAATATTGTAATATTCAAATAAAGTGCCATAGTGCATAAGTATGTGATCGTGATCACCTGTGTGTATCCAAACTGATTAAAATGCAGCCAAAAAGGTGCATCTAAGCATAAAAACTTACAGCCGCAAGTGGAAAAAGAAGGCGCCATCCTTCGCATCCTGTATCCAGCATTGTGCATGTCCCGTTACCCAGACTACAACCCACGCTCACCCAGTCACATGAGTACTCACATGACCGGAAATGAGCGGGCAAGCAGTCCGGGCAAACGCCGGAGACGTCAGCAGTGCGAAGGGAGGGACCATCACGTCAGCCCGTCACGGAATCACTTGACAGAGTCACGTGTGCCGTTACCTGGGCTACCCGCAAGCGTCCCCCCAGAACCGCACCGTTGCCAGCCTCAGGACATCGGGCAGCGCCACACATGGATCGGAGGAATTATTTGAGATTATCATAAGGAAAACTAGAGGTTAAGCATGATGAGTAACAGCGTCATTAGTGTGGCTGAATGGGACCACACAAATAATTCCATATCTCATGGCAATTTGTTAGCATCTTGTTAATGGTGATATGGCCTTCATTCACATCAGAAGGATATTCTATGTACGGAGGGTATAACAGAGGGGGGTCATGTGGTTGTATTACCATAAGCAATCATCACCACATCCCAATTATGGCAACAGGGTGCGCGGCATGTCAGTGTCACGCACCCGAAGCCAAAGTCACCTCTACCCCCTCCACGCTCGTACGTTGTGGATCACACCATTATACATTACAATGAACCATATGTATTAATGATCACGATCACATACCTATGCACTATGGCACTTTATTTGAATATTACAATATTGGAAAGAATCCCTCTATATTCATTCACTTTCTATATAATGTACGATGTATCACTTCTTTTTTGATGTCTTATACATTGTTTTTATATATGTTATTTGTAAAAACTTGTTAATTGATCACTAATTAACCCACTATGAATTGTGGGTATATAACACTGTTTTGGACACCATTTGGTATGCTTGATAATGACTGCAAGGAGCAGTTGAAGCGTTGTAATGGGAAAATAAAGCGGGTCCGTTATTTGCACTGAACATTGGAGTGCTGCCTTGTCTTTGAAGGAATATATTCGCCAAGGACTGCCTAGTCAGCGGTCAGAGGAATTGCACCCCTATTCATTTAGCTGTGCTGCTGATGTCTTTTGTGATATATATATATTTATACTGCATTTTCTGGCATATAAGACTACTTTTTAAGACATGAAAATCTTCTCAAAAGTCTGGGGTCGTCTTATACGCCGGTATACTGCATGCTGAAACTTAGGAGGACCTTTCACTGCTCCAACGAATGTTAGATAATGATATGTATGTGTAGAGCGATGCCCAGGGATCTTCCTGCACTTACTATTATCCCTGGGTGCCGCTCCGTTCGCCCGATGTGGCCCTGATTACCGGCGCCCTCGCCGTATGTTAATTACAACTAGAGCTAATCTAGAGCTAATCTCGCCCCTGGGAGGGGACATCCTCTTCTTCCCAGGGCAGAAGAGAATGTCTCCTCCCAGCTGCGAGATTAGCTGTAGCATATGGCGCATGCGTCAGTGATCTGGGCCACAGCTGGTGAACGGCGCCGAGGGATAATAGTATTAAGTGCAGGCACCGCTGTACACATATGGTATCTAACAATTGTTGGACCAGTGAAAGGTCCTCTCTACTTCCAAGTCGGGCTGGAGAAGCTGTCCTTCTCCAGCTTCAGGGACAGGTGCCCTCTAGCTGAGCCACCGTGCACTGCATCCTGGCCAGTCGCTCCCGAAGCAGCCCCCTCTCCCTGCACTCTCATGCTCGAATCATCTGTTTAATTTTTATTTGTTGTACGTTGGAAGAGGGGTAGTCTTATACGGCGAGGGCGAGTATAGCCCAAACCCCATATTTTAACAGGAAAAGTAGGGGGTCGTCTTTTACGCCGGAAAATACGGTATGTGTATATATATATATATATATATATATATATATCATAAAGAAAATACTACGGCACATCTGATGCAGTGAAAAAAAGTGTAATCCTCTATTCACCCAAGCGAAATTTCGGTCTGCTTCCTGGGACCATTTTCGCTTGAAAATGGTCCCAGCGAGCTGACCGAAACGTCGCTTGGTTGAATAAAGGATTACACTTTTTTTTCACTGCATTGGCTGTGCCGTAGTATTTTCTTTATTATTTATTTTACGGCTTCAAGTCAAGCTTCAACTGCTGGCACTTTGCCATTACACACAGAACGCTTAGTGTGCGGCTCGGATTTCCTCTTTCTCATAGATATGTGTGTGTATATATATATATATATATATATATATATATATATATATACACACCGCCTGGATAGACCCATGTACTGGGCTCACACTGTATATGAAAAGGTTAATATATATGCATATATATGTAGGCATATATACACTGCCTGTTCCCAAAATAAGTCACCACCAACAAATAAGTCACACACCCTAATATTTCGTTGGACCGCCTTTAGCTGTCATTAGGGCATCCATTCGCTGTGGCATTGTTTCGATAAGCTTCTGCAATGTCACAAGATTTATTTCCATCCAGTGTTGCATTAATTTTTCACCAAGATCGTGCATTAATGATGGTATAGTTTGACTGTTGCACAAAGCCTTCTCCAGCACATCCCAAAGATTCTCAATGGAGTTAAGGTCTGGACTCTTTAGTGGCCAATCCTTGTGTGAAAATGATGTCTCATGCTCCCTGAACCACTCTTTCACAAGTTGAATCCTGGCATTGTCATCTTGGAATATGCCCGTGCCATCAGGGAAGAAAAAATCCATTGATGGAATAATCTAGTCATTCAGTATGTTCAGGTAGTCAGCTGACCGCATTCTTGGAGCACATAGTGTTGCTGAACCTAGAACCTAGACCTGACCAACTGCATCAACCCCAGATCATAGCACTACCCCCACAGGCTTGTACAGTAGGCACTAGGCATGATGGGTGCATCACTTCACCTGCCTCTCTTCTTACCCTGATGCGCCCATCACTCTGGAACAGGGTAAATCTGGACTCATCAGACCACATGACCTTCTTCCATTGCTTTTTACTATTAAACATAGCCCTAAGTACCACTGTTGTTTTTTTTCGAGTTGATTTCACCAAACATTTAAGTGATCGCCATTTACGATCATTCAGGATTTTTTTCCGGCCACATTTCTTCGTCGAATACGATGGGTCTGCACTATCCTTGCAGATTTTAATAATGCGTTGGACAGTTCTTAACCAAATTTTAGTAGTTTCTGCAATCTCCTTAGATATTTTCTCTGCTGTCTATTTTTCTCAAACAGACTAACATCTTTTCCACAACAACGAGATGTATCTTTCGACATGGTTGTTTAAGAAATGAGAAGCAACTCATTGCACCAGTTGGGGTTAAATAACTTGTTGCCAGCTGAAAGATAATCGCCCATGCAGTAATTATCCAAAAGGAGGCTCCTACCTATTTGCTTAATTAAATCCAGGTGGCGACTTTTTTTTTGGACAGGCAGTGTATTTAAATCTAACACTTCCCTCTACACCCCCTCTGATGTACTTATAAAAACTGCTTAACTTCCTGTAATAAATAAGAACTACTTTGACCCTTGCCTGGTGTCAGTGTGGGTTCTTCCATGCATATAAAATCTTAGGATTACTACAAATTTGGAGTAGTAGAGCAAACATAATTAGCCCTGATTGAGGGCATCTTTAACAACACTGTTTAATGATATCCTGAAAGGAAATGTGCATCCAGATATCTCATATGTTAACCTTCTCTGGACCGCCTAACGCACGGATGCGTTCGGGGGGCGGTCTCCTTTCTCTGGCTGGACGCATCGGCGTGTCATCTCTCGAGACGCGAGATGACGTGCTGATGCCGCCGCGCATGCGCACTGCGCAGTGGTAAAAAGTTTAAGAAGGAGTTGGTCATCAGCCTGCCAGCCAATGATCAGCGCTGGCAGGCTGATGACTTTTTAAAAAAATGAATCAAAAGCTATCTAACAAATTATATTTATAAATATAATGTGTTCAATGGCTTCTTATGCTCCCTGCTGGGTCCTTTTCGTCGGTTGGACGCTGCAGAGAGCACATGTGACTGTAAGTACACCAAGCACTACATATTTAGCCCCAGATCACCCCCCATCACCCCAATTAACCCCTTGATCACCCCTTTCAATCACCTGTCAATCACTAGTGAAAGGAAAAAAAGTGATCATTGTAAACTGTCACTTCTTTTTTTTTCACTAGTATTGACTGTTAGGTTTAGTTTAGTTTAGGCCCCTTTGGTAGGTAGTTAGCTTCCGTTAGCGCCCAGCCCACCGCACCGCAGTCATTGATTCGCTGATTAGCATAGCGCTAATCAGCATTTGTACTTTTATAGTATCTGTAAGTGATCAGAACTGATCACAGTCAGATCTATAATAGTATTAGTGTCACCTTAGTTCGCCCCCCATCCAAAACGCAGTGTTTGCCCGATCAGGCCTGATCGGTCGCCCATATGTGCGTTCACCCACTCCCACCCCGCCGCAGTGACAAAATTTTTATTTATTTTTTATCACTGCACAATCACTTCACAAGCGCTGCGGCGCTAAAAAAAAATCAGTTTTGATCTTTTTTATCAATCACAGCGGCTTTCTGTACTTCTCTAGCCTCCCATTTGTAAGACAGGCTTGCTCTTTTTCTTGGGTAGTCTCAGAGAATACACCCTAAATTTTGTTGTCCAAATGTCAAATAAGGGGTATTCGTCTGAAGAGGCCTACAGGATTCTGACCCAGTCGGTTGAGGAATGGGAACCCTCATCTGATGAATCTAGCGGGTCAGAATATGAACCTGTAGAAAGCAGTGGCAGTCTGACCCAAAGTTCGGACGAGGAGGTTGAGGTCCCTGATACCACCAGGCATATCCGGCCCCGTGTCGCTAGACCACAGGTTGCGCAGGATCCGCTTCAAGGGCAGCGGATTGGGGCTGGTGCTGTCAAATTACATGGTGAGGCATACACCAGCAGCGCAGCCCTTCCTGGACCTAGTACCAGCACTGCCGGAGAACATGGTGAAGTGGCGAGCACCAGAAGGGCAGTTGAAGCTGGTACGGTGGCACATGCAATAGTTCCCCCGTCGCAGCCACCGCACAGACAGGCCCGTAGACCCCTACAATCCCTGAGGTGTTGGCAAACCCTGATTGGCAGCCCCCAACTTCAGCCACATGAGTAGTTCCCCCTTTCAACTCCCAGTCAAGAGTTCCGGTGGAGACAGCTCAGATCAGATCGGCACTGGGGTTTTTTCAGCTGTTCTTCACTGCGGAGCTCTTTGACCTAGTCGTGGCAGAAACAAATCGGTATGACACTCAATTTTTAACCGCCAACTCGGGAAGCTCTTATGCCCAGTCTTTCCGGTGGAAACCAGTCCAAGTCTCCAAATTTAAAACATTTCTGGGCCTTCTCCTCAACATGGGCCTAACAAAAAAGCATGAATTGAAGTCATATTGGTCCACGAACCCAATTCATCACATGCCCATGTTCTCTGCTGCCATGTCCAGGACACGATTTGAGACCATCCTGCGTTTCCTGCACTTTAGTGACAACACCACCTCTCGTCCCAGAGGCCACCCAGCTTTTGATTGGCTCCACAAAATTCGGCCCCTCATAGACCACTTCAACACCAAATTTGCAGATTTGTATACCTCTGCACAAAACATCTGCGTAGAAGAGTCCCTGATACATTTTACGGTATGGGGTCAAATTGTATAAGCTCTGTGAAAGGACCACAAATTTTGTGTCTATGAGGGTAAAGATCAAACCCTGGAGCTAGTCGGTTGCCCTGACTACCTGGGAGCAGTGGAAAGACAGTCTGGGACTTGGTGTCACCCTTATTCGGCAAGGGGTACCATCTTTATGTGGACAATTTTTACACAAGTGTGCCCCTCTTCAGGCATTTGTTCCTAGAACAGATTGGCTGCTGTGGTACTGCGCAACCTAGTCACCGGGGCTTCCCCCAATGGCTCGTTACAACCCATCTTGCAAGGGGGGAGAGGGCTGCCTTGTGTAATGAAGAACTGCTTGCGTTGAAATGGAGAGACAAGCGTCACGTTTACATGCTCTCCTCCATTCACGCAGACACAACAATCCAAATTGAACGGGCAACCAGTGTCATTGAAAAGCCCCTCTCGGTCCATGACTATAATTTGCTCATGGACTTCAATGACTAGATGTTGGCCCCATATTTGCTTTCCCGAAAGACCAGGCGCTGGTATAAGAAGGTGTCTGTATATCTAATTCAATTGACTATATATAATAGTTTTGTTCTCTACAGTAAGGCTGGGAGAACAGGATCCTTCCTCAAATTTCAGGAAGAGATCATCGAGAACCTCCTGTATCCAGGAGGTTCCGTGGCCCCAACCACCAGTGTAGTGAGCCGTCTACACGAGCGACATTTCCCCAATGTCGTTGCTGGTACCTTAAACCAACCCCCCCCCCCCCCCCCGAAAAAGATGTCGTGTCTGTAGCAGGAATGGAATAAGGCATGACACCCGCTATTTCTGTCCTGACTGCCCTGACCACCCTGGGAAGTGTTTCCGGAAGTACCACACTCAGGTACACTTAGGGACGTAGGGACCGCATGACACAGGTAGTTTTTACAATCAGGATCTAGGGTCTCTTAGGATACTAGGTTTTGAGAGACCCTATCACTCAGGGGTGCTAGTGTGCTACTGCAGCTATGTGAAACGGTAGAAACGTCTCCTTTCACTTGGGATAAAGTGCATAATGTACTTCACACCATCTCTGTGCGATTTACACTTTACACATTGTCCCATGGGAGAGGAGAGGTTTCTGCAAGGAAAATAAAGAGTGAAAAGAAAAAAAAAGAAAAATTAAACAGGTAGCAAGAAAAAGAAATCTTTAGTTAGTTTAGGTTTTAAAAGTTTTATGATGTTCAGGTTTATAAAGTTCGTAACGTTCAAATTTATGAGCCTGCTGCTTGTTTTTTCTTCTTTTTTTTTTTTTTACTAACCACCCTTTATTTTCCAGCTGGACCAACCGACGAAAACGCTGCAGCACTGATGTGCATTCTGAGAAAAGCATTGCGCTGCTGTCAGAAGACACATGAAGTCGGTGTATGCGGTGCTGCAGGACGAGATTTCTTCTCCGCAGTACAGGTACGTTTGCCCAGGCATATGAGCTGAGGAGAGGTGTTGGAGTTCATATGCTTTGGCAAACACTTTGTATCAAAAATCTGGCAAAGATGTCTTCCTCCACAACGATCGATTGATCGATGTGAATGGAGAAATCACGTTTGCCAGGACATAGGAGCTGAAGTGGGTATGGATGTTTGGGCGGAGCCCCTATGTCCTGGCAATCGCCAGGCCCCTCTTTTTTTTTTTTTTTGCATATTTTTTTGGCAGAGATTTTTTCATCCACATCGATCGATGCGAATGAAGAAATCTGTGCCGTTCATTTTTTCTTTCAGCCCAGAGGCTGAACGGAATAAAAAATCTCATTACCCGTGTGCTCCATATAAGGAGAACAGCAGAAACTCCTAATGCTGGCCATACATGTAATGATTGCGGAGACCCTCAAATGCCAGAGCAGTACAGAAACCTCACATGTGACCCCATTTTGAAAAGAAGACACCCCAAGGTATTCGCTGAGGGGCATATTGAGTCCATGAAAGATTGAACTTTTTGTCACAAGTTAGCGGAAAGGGAGACTTTGTGAGAAAAAACAAAAAAAAACAATTTCCGCTATCTTGTGCCAAAAAAAAAATTCTTCTATGAACTCGCCATGCCCCTCACGGAATACCTTGGGGTGTCTTCTTTCCAAAATGGGGTCACGTGGGGTATTTATACTGCCCTGGCATTTTAGGGGCCCTAAAGCGTGAGAAGAAGTCTGGAATCCAAATGCCTAAAAATGCCCTCGTAAAAGGTACTCATTGGAATTTGGGCCCCTTTGCGCACCTAGGCTGCCAAAAAGTTTTACACATGTGGTATTGCCATACTCAGGAGAAGTAGGGCAATGTGTTTTGGGGTGTCTTTTCACACAAACCCATCCTGTGTGTGAGAAATATCTCTGTAACTGACAACTTTTTCCATTCTTTTATACAAAGTTGTCAATTTACAGAGATATTTCTCTCACCCAGCATGGGTATATGTAAAAATACACCCCAAAACACATTGCCCTACTTCTCCTGAGTACGTCGATACCACATGAGTGACACTTTTTTGCAGCCAAGATGCGCAAAGGGGCCCAAATTCCAATGAGTACTTTTAGGAATTCACAGGGCATTTTTACGCATTTGAATTCCAAACTACTTCTCACGCTTTAGGGTCCCTAAAATGCCAGGGCAGTAAAAAAAAACACAAGTGACCCCATTTTGGAAAGAAGACACCCCAAGGTATTCCATGAGGGGCATGACAAGTTCATCGAACATTTTTTTTTTTTGGCACAAGTTAGCGGAAATTGGTTTATTTTTTTTTTTTTTTGTTTGTTTTTTTACAAAGTCTCATATTCCACTAACTTGTGACAAAAAATAAAATCTTACATGACCTCACCATACCCCTCACGGAATACATTGGGGTGTCTTCTTTCTAAAATGGGGTCACTTGTGGGGTATTTATACTGCCCTGGCATTTCAGGGGCCCTAAAGCGTGAGAAGTAGTTTGGAATCCAAATGCGTAAAAATGCTCTGTGAAATTCTAAAGGTACTCATTGGAATTTGGGCCCCTTTTGTGCACCTAGGCTGCCAAAAAGTGCCACACATGTGGTATCGCCGTACTCAGAAGAAGTAGGGCAATGTGTTTTGGGGTGTATTTTTACATATACCCATACTGTGTGTTAGAAATATATCTGTAAATGACAACCTTTTAATTTTTTTTATACAAAGTTGTCAATTTACAGAGATATTTCTCTCACCCAGCATGGGTATATGTAAAAATACACCCCAAAACACATTGCCTTACTTCTCCTGAGTACGACGATACCACGTGTGACACTTTTTTTACATCCTAGGTACTTAAAGGGGCCGAAAGTCCAACGAGTACCTTTAGCCTTTACACAGTTGCTCACAATTTAGCCCCGCCCAAAATGCCAGAACAGTAAACACACCCCACAAATGACCCCATTTCGGAAAATGTAGACACCCCAAGGTATTCACTGAGGGGCATAGTGAGTCCGTGGGAGATTTAACTTTTTTTTGCCAGAAGTTAGCAGAAATGGAAACTATTATTATTATTTTTCCTCAAAGTGTCATTTTACGCTAACTTGTGAAAAAAAATTAAATCATACATGAACTCACTATGCACCTCCGCGAATACTTTGGGGTGTCTTCTTTCCAAAATGGGGTCATTTGGTGAGTATTTATAATAGCCTGGCATTCTAGCACCTCAAGAATCATGGCAGGTGCTCAGAAAGTCAGAGCTGCTTCAAAATGCGGAAATTTACTTTTTTGTACCATAGTTGTAAACGCTATAACTTTTGCGTAAACTAATAAATATACACTTATTGGATTATATTTTATCAAAGACATGTAGCACAATAAATTCTGACACAAACTTGTAGAGAAATATAATTTTATATTTGAACAATTTTACCAGAAAAAGTTAAAAATACACTTTTTTTTGATAAAATTGGCGTCTTTTTTGATTAGTATCAGAAAAACGAAAAATCTCAGCAGCAATCAAATACAACCAAAAGAAAGCTGTATTTGTGAGAAGAAAAGGAGGTAAAATTCATTTGGGTGCCAAGTTGCATGACCGAGCAATAAACCATTAAAGTTGTGAAGTGCCGATTTGTAAAAAATGGCCTGGTCACTAGGGGGGTATAAACCTGTGGTCCATAAGTGGTTAATTCACCGCAAACAACCCCAAACAGTCCATTTGCACAACCGCAAACGCCCCATTTGCACAATGGATACCAAGCTAGCCATGTCCCGTTCCTTGTCCTCACTGCTTATATCGGTGGTCTAGTAGTGTGGCAACCCAGTACAGGTCATTCTCCTTCAGCCATTTTATACAAGGGTCCCTCAACAGGCATGACAGCATGAAAGACCCCATTTGCACAAGGTTGGATGCCGAGCTACTCATGTCCCTTTCCTCATCCTCACTGATCTCATTGAAGGTCTCTTCCTCCACCCAGCCACGTACAACACCAAGGGTCCCCGAAAGGTGACAACAAGCCCCCTGGGACGCCTGCTGTGTGGTTGGTCTTCCACCTCCTCAAAGCCACCTTCCTCCTCGGACTCCTCTTCTTTAGACTCCTCTTTCTGCGTTGCCGCAGGTCCAGCAATCAACGACGACAAGGCTGCTTCTGGTGGTGATGATGACCACAACTCTTCCTCTTTATGCTCATCTACGGCCTGATCCAGCACTCTTCGCAGGGCACGCTCCAGAAAAAACGCATATGGGATGAGGTCGATGATAATGACTTGGGTTTGACTGACCAGGTTTGTCACCTCCGCAAACAGACGCATGAGCCTACAGCCATTGTGCATGAGCGTTCAGTAACGCGGCCAAAAAATACCTAGCTCCGCAGAAGCTGTCCTTTTTTTTTTTTTATAAAAAAAAAATCTGTTCTTACCAGTTTAATCTCTGTTTTGTCCCCTATCAGGGGCCGGTGTATGGAATAGATTTTAGGAACCGGGAGATGGAAAAAGATGGTCGGTCGGTCCTCTTCCTTCCAATTTGGGGCACTGCGCATGTGCTGTGCGGTGTACTGTGACACCCTATATGAGTGGTGTCTTATGTAGTACTATTCCTAACAGTTTAATCCCTGTTACGTCCTCTATCAGGGGACGTGTATCAAATAGATTTTAGACAACCGCAAAGAGTTGTCAATAGTTGACACACTCATGACATAAATTTTATTCCTCTATGCATCAATCTTGGTGTAGTAATGACTGTGCTTGTGCGCATGTTTGCGAGATTGCAGGTGATGGCGATTTTTCAAAGCCTATGGTCGTGCTGAGGTATTTCAGTGACAGTTAAGTTACCTAGAAAACAATGATTCTGCAGTGTGGGCCCTTTGTTGGTCTAGTAGGCTTTAATGATCACATTAGATGATCACAAAGAAAATTAATGATTTTTCTATCAAAAATTATCCAGCTGATTGCTTTTGGTCTGTTCACAATGAAGCACTGACCGTATCATCTGGGGTGTGCCAACATTGCCAACACACTTATAGAGGTGATCGCTTCATTGTGATATGCAAACACCAGAGACCAGAAAAATTAGGCATGTACACATGCCTGAAAAATTAGTTATTGTTGCAGCCACAAAATTTATGTTTTCCAGGCAGAAAGTGTACTAAAACATTACAGCTTGAACCCTAGTTGGTGGCGGTGAAGTAACACAAGTTTCCGGCATGCAGAGATTAAATACAGCAGCTTTGGGACCATTTTTAGCCCAAGGCATCTCATCAGGCCTTTTTTAGTCAAATGCATCCCCCACTGTCAGTCCCTTCGGTATCCACGCCTCATTCATCTTAATAAAGGTGAGGTAATCTAGACTTGTTTGACCTAGGCAACTTCTCTTTTCAGTGACAATACCTCCTGCTGAGCTGACGGTCCTTTCTGACAGGACACTTGAAGCGGGGCAGGCCAGAAGTTCTATCGCAAATTGGGATAGCTCAGGCCACAGCTCAAGCCTGCACATCCAGTAGTCAAGGGGTTCATCGCTCCTCAGAGTGTCGATATCTGCAGTTAAGGCGAGGTAGTCTGCTACCTGTCGGTTGAGTCGTTCTCTGACGGTGGACCCCGAAGGGCTGTGGTGAAGCACAGGACTTAAAAAGCTCCGCATGTCCTCCATCAACAACACGTCTGTAAAGCGTCCTGTCCTTGCCGGCGTGGTCTTGGTAGGAGGAGGATTACTTTCACCTCTTCCCCTGTTAGATTCCCAACATTTCAGCCACTTTCTGCTTATACCGGGGGTCTAGTAGCGTGGCCACCCAGTACAGGTCGTTCTCCTTCAGCCTTTTTATACGAGGGTCCCTCAACAGGCATGACAGCATAAAAGACCCCATTTGCACACGGTTGGATGTCGAGCTACTCATGTCCCGTTCCTCGTCCTCACTGATCTCATTGAAGGTCTGTTTTTCCCACCCAGCCACGTACAACACCATGGGTCACAGGTGACAACGAGCACCCTGGGATGCCTGCAGTGGTTGGTCTTCGTCCTCCTCAAAGCCACATTCCTCCTCTGACTCCTCTTCCTCAGCCTGCTCTTCCAGCGTTGCCGCAGGTCCAGCAAGCGATGATGATAAGGCTGTTTCTGGTGGTGATGATGACCACAACTCTTCCTCTTCACACTCATCTACGGCCTAATCCAGCACTCTTCTCAGGGCACGCTCCAGGAAGAAAACAAATGGGATGAGGTCGCTGATGGTGCCTTCGGTGCGACTGACTAGGTTTGTCACCTCCTCAAAAGGACGCATGAGCCTACAGGCATTGCGCATGAGCGTCCAGTAACGTGGCAAAAAAAATACCCAGCTCAGTAGAGGCTGTCCTAGCACGCCGGTCACACAAATACTCGTTGATGGCTTTTTTTTGTTGGAGCAGGCGGTCGAACATTAGGAGTGTTTAATTCCAACATGTCGCGCTGTCTCAAATCAAGCGCCTCACTGGCATGTTGTTTCGCCGCTGAATATCGGAAAAGTGCGCCATGGCCGTGTAGGAACGCCTGAAATGGCCACACACCTTCCTGGCCTGCTTGAGGACGTCCTGTAAGCCTGGGTAATTGTACACAAAGCATTGTACGATCAGATTCAACACGTGCCATGCACGGCACATGTGTCAACTTGCCCAAATTCAATGCTCCTGAGGAAAAACCGCAGCATAGCGGTAAAGAAACGCGTCGAGTGAATGAGAACTTATGAGTGAATGAGAGCATAGGAGAGCGTCTCAAATAGCGACACATTACCCATGTCGAACATGCTGAGCGCCGCTATACACGTCACACCTTGACAATGAGCCATGTAATATGAGGGCAATCATAGCACAGTATTCAATAGGGGTGCAAGACTCTTAAACTGATTGTAGATGTATCAGAAATCCGGCTCTTTGTGAGTACTCTGTACAGGAGAAAGTACACTACCATATAGAGTCCTTGAGCAATTTTCCCATACGTGATATTTGGGCCCCTTATTTAGCCCTTAGATACTAATACCTTTTTTGGTGGATGTGAGCGTTGTTGGGCTGGGAATATACTTACAGTTCCAGACTCGCACTCGCACCACCAGCCTGAATTGTTTATTTTTGGTGGAGAACCCATTTTAATATTGAATAATAAAAAGTTTTTAACGTACTTTAATCAGGCAGTTAACCAGACACTAACTTTTGCTGTACGCCAATTCATTTATTACTTTTTTGAGTTAACCCAAATTCAATGCCACCAACAGATTGCTTCTGTTTTCACACACCACTTTGCCGATCTCCAGTTGGTGCGGGGTCAGCCACTGATCCACCTGTGCGTTCAGGGTGGTCAGGAGTGCTGGTCCAGTGTGACTCTCTGCTTTCAGGCAAGTCAACCCCAAGACGGCGTGACACTGTCATATCCGGTATGTGAAATAGCCCCTGGGGGATGCAGTTGATGATGTGGAGCAAGACGCAGCAGCAGAAGAGGACTCAGCCGAGGAGATTAGCAAAGAGGATGGAGTAAAGGAGGAGGTGGCAGCAGGCCTGCCTGCAAGTCATGGCATTGTCACCAACTCCGCTGCGGAGCCTTGCATTCCATGCTTGTCAGCCGTCAGCAGGTTGACCCAATCTGCAGTGTACATGATATACCTGCCCTGACCGTGCTTTGCAGACTAGGTATCAGTGGTCAGATAGACCCTTGCCCCAAAACTGTGTGCCAGAAATGCCATGCCTTCCTTTTCCACAATAGAGTACAGGTTGGGGATTGCTTTTTTTGAAAAAAAAATTTGTCCAGGTATCTTCCACTGCGGTGTCCCAATAACTACAAATTTTTTGAAGGCCTCAGACTCCACCAGCTTGTATGGTAAAAACTGGCAGGCTGGGGGGCGTGGCTTGGCCGGCGTCTAAGATGGCCGCGTGAAGAGTGAGCTCTGGAACCTTGGGTATCTCCCCCTCACAAAGCGACTTACACAGCTACTCTACACAGCACCAACTGACCTGAGATGGCAGCTAAACATCCAGGGAAGAAGAGAGGACACAAGCTGAATGTGGATAAATCTCAGAACCTCCCTGTTAATATCCCACAGGATCAACTGTTGCACCTTAAAAGATTATTTCCATTAGACGACAAATGTATTTCGTACCTAGGTATCCAACTGACTTAACCGTTATTTAAAACCTTCCAGAAGAACTTCCCCCCCATTGTTGAGCGACCTGCAAAAGGATATTACAAACATAAAGCCCTGCCTACTGTCTTGGTTTGGTAGAGTAGCAGCGTATAAAATATTGCTCCTCCCTAAACTTTTGTACTTATTTAGAACCCTCCCTATTAAGATTCCAGATTCCTATTTTAAGCAACTTGGGAAACAAATGATGGATTTTATATGGAACTCTAGACACCCCAGGGTAACCTACTCGATCCTCACGATGCATAAACGTGAAGGAGGCGTAGGTGTTCCATTAAACATTACTTCTTAGCCTGCTTATTAGACCAACTAGTACACTGGTGGAAATACTCCAGTGATAAACACTGGGTACCTATAGAAAGGGTGTCATTTGACCTCTCTTCCCTCCGCTCCCCATTGATTGGAAAGGCATGGAGGATTGGCCCATTTTTCTCCCCACTAATAGCAGCTCAGGTGTCTATGGGTGCATGGAGTAAATACTTAAACATGTTGACAGATCATGGAAGCCCCCCCAGCCTTGGTCGTATCAGTGGCTTCCCTTGTGGACCATATTTCGAATCTGAACCTTCAGACCTGTTCTGCTCAGGGTATTAACAATATTCAGGATATGATGGATCATGGCAATTTACTGTCTTTTTCCCATATTCGAGAGAAATTTCAGATCCCACACAGGGACTTTTATAAATTCCTACAAATTAGATCCATATGGACGACAAGGGAAGCCACCTCCATACTTATTCCCAAAGCTGTACTGAGGTACATGCATGAGGGCTTCCCTAAGAAGGGAGGCATTTCCCCGTTCTATAACCTACTTACCGACAGCCAGGGGTGGCGTAAACCGTCACTCTTTACTAAATGGGAGGCGGATCTTGATAAAAAGTTCTCGGACGCCCAGTGGCAAGATGCTTCCCGATTTGTCACCTCTGCTTTCCGATGTGTGACACATCAGGAGAGGATATATAAGACTAATCTCAGGTGGTAATACATGCCAACTAGACTACATACCATATTTTGCATTGCATCGCCCTTCTGTTGGAGGAATTGTGGTAATCGGGGGTCTCTGCTCCACATCGTATGGTCCTGTCCCAAGGTGTCCCCGCTCTGGCTTGAAGTTCAACACCTATTATCTGAGATCGCCCCCAATTGCGAGGTGTTGACCCCGGAAACTGCTCTTCTGTTCTTTGGTGTTGATACTTTGCCACACCTATATAGTATAGTGTTCGCTCATATACTTATGGCAACAAAGCTTGTTATCACACGCCACTGGAAAGCACCACACACACCACCCATTGCAGAGGTAGTAGGCATGGTCAATTTAACTTGAAAAAATGTTCCATTCCCAACAATCTTCTATGGTTAAAGAGGACCTTTCACTGGTCCACAGTTTATTAGACAAAGCTATGTACATGGAGAGCGGCACCCAGGGATGTCCCTGCACTTACTTGTATCCCTGGGTGCCGCTCCATTCGTCCTCTGTAGCCCCCGGTACCGGTGCTCGTCCTTCTTCAATTTTGCCTGGGGCGGAGACTTCTTCTTTTGCCCTGGGCGTCTCCTTCTCCCAATCGCAGCGCTCAGCTCATATTCAGGGCTTTTTTGGTTTGCTGACAGGAGGCTGTCCTCACAGCAGATAAGTCTTTAAGGACTGGAGTGGACACAGAACACTGGCCTAGCTAATGCTTTCCCTATATTAATTCAGCAGCAGCAGCACTCTCCCTGCTCTAACTAACACTGCAGCTTCGGAATGAATCTAAGATGGATGCTGTCCTTGCTTTTTGATAGGAGTTGGGAGAGTCTGGGAGGGAGGGTATGCTTATTGGCTGGAATGTGTCTGCTAACTGTGAGGTACAGGGTCAAAGTTTTCTCAATGATGATGTATAGGGGGCGGACCAAACATCCCATATGTTCGCCCGCCGCAGCGAACGCGAACAAGCTATGTTCGCCGGCCAATAGTTCGGGACATCTCTATTGGTGATCGCTAAACGATCAGTGTCAGTGGCTTGTAGAATCCCACGAGGCATCCAGATAGAGGTCACTGTAGTATGGCGGGGTCTGTGATAAAGTAGGCCCTGAACCCTAATAGACCGTAACAATGAGGGGAGGGGGACTATTGTACTACTGCCTACCTACACAGAGCACCCGCCCCGAAAGGGGCGACCCCCATCTGGATGCCTGTCCCTAGATCCAGTCCTTTCCCTGGTTCTCAATTAAATATTAATAGTTAATGTGCTAGAATCTGAGAAGTGTCCCAACATGGCACGTTTCTGTCACTGTCGACTCTTCAGGGGACAATTAGTCAAAGTGTGCATGCACTGCTAGGCTTCTCCGTAGAAGGCTGGAGTATTCATTACAATCAAAAATCACAGAGGGTGGCCTCTCTAGTGAGAGATGGCACACCGGTCAGGAGACTAGAAAGCTAGTGAAGTCCTCATTAGCAGATAAAAGTCAGGGATGCCCCCTATTTAAGGGGTTGGTCATTCAATAGTGTATTAAAGGAAACAACCGTAAGTTAACCTCTCATTGAGGCCACGGGGAGCGGAGGTTTGTAGGTAGAAAATCCAGCGTGCTTCTCGCTGGAGGAGGAGTTTATCCCAGTCGCCCCCTCTCTTTGGCGGATTAACCCAGTCAATGCCCACAAATTGTATTGTGGCCTTGCCATGGTGAACCAAATGTATATATATGTCTAGATAGTGGAGTATCTTTTTTGTGTAGAATGTCACCAAGGTGTTCTCCCACCCTCCGCCGAAACTCACGTATCGTCTTGCCGACGTACTCCAAACCACACTGGCAGACAATGCGGTAAATGACCCCCCCCTGGTTCTGCAGTTGATGAAATGCAGAATGGAGTAGGTTCTACCTGTTACGATGCTGATAAAGGTCTTAGCGATTAGAATATGTTTGCAAGCGGGGGGCGGAGCTAGTGCCTGCAGTGAATGGCTGCATGAGTCTGCTGCTCCGTGTATCTAATCGCCCATTCAGCCTGGATTAATCGCTTGGTGATCTAAAAAAGGTGAACATCGGAGGGTCTAAGCCTGGTGACCCCTCAGGACAGCAAAGGTCCACAGCGGGCAGCGGTGAAAAAGATAAATTCATTAAAAAGGCCGCATCAGCTTATATCGCCCGTGAAAGCAAGATTGCGCCGACCTCCCCGAGTGCTTCTAACCACTCACAGCAGGAGCTCCTGGACGCTGTTCAGAGAGGTGAGGAAGACCCTGACTGCCTTCCACTCTCCCGCTCCTATCTAAGAGACACGCTGTCCTCCTCTCTAACCTCAGCACTGGAGCCTCTGAGCTCCGATCTTGCAGCCATTAAACAAGACATCAGGCACATTGGCAGACGAGTTGAATCCCTAGAGGAATCCTGTACCGCCATGGTTCAACACCAAACAGCGGTCTCTGAACACCTCGGCTCTATCCAGTCCACTTAAACACCTTATACAGTGCCGTAGAGGACCAAGAGAATCGCGGTAGACGCAATAACTTGCGATTCTGCGGTGTGCCAGAAACAGTCCCCGCAAGTGACATCCCGCACACTATCACCCAAATCTGCCTCTCAATACTGGGACCAGACTCTGCCCATGAAGTAATTTTGGAACGGGCTCATAGAGCCCTAAAGCCCAGACCAGCACCCAGCGCACCGCCGAGAGACATAATCTGCAAGTTTCTCACCTTCCCAGTGAAAGAAGCAGTACTTACTAAAGCCTTGTCAGTCAGACACAGTGATATGGGATGGCCACGAAATTCTTATATTCTGACCCAGTCCACTTTGAAGAAAAGAAGAACCTTGAAACTGCTAACGGACTGGCTTAGATCCCATAATACACCATACAGATGGGCCTTCCCATTCGGCCTCTCCTTCACGCATGCGGGACACCGACTGACCATTTCCTCATTCAAGGATCTTTCTCAGGTTTATGAACACTTAAAGATCGCCCTGCTGGACATACCAAACTGGGATCCCATTAGGATCCCATCCAAGACCTAACGATCCTTCCAGAACTTCCTCTACTGGAACCATGGGAACGACAGCGTACTCCAAAATCTCACAAGAACAAGAGGAACACCGCTCATTCAACCCCCAGATGACTTCCAATGGGAGAGTGAGACTTTCTGTCGAATTTTGTCACTTCCTATTACTTTCTGTCACCCTTTTCTGTTTCTTCTTAAAGTCCTGAGAGCTCTGACCAATCGCGCCTCTTCACACTCCTTTTGGCCTAGAATTACCCTCATGACCAATTAAGGTTCTTAAAACACAGACCCTCCGAGTCCCCACCTGGATCCCCATTCATATAGGGGCGTATTTACATGTTAAAATATCCCCCCTACCTATACTCACTGAACGCACTGCTGCGCCACCAATGCTATTCTCACTATATGTTGTGCTTTCTTTATTCTCTGTTTTTGGTTTGGTTTATTTAAAGAGATGTACCCGGCTTCATCTTGAAATGTCCAATAAGTCTCCCGACAGTGTATTAACTTCTATGACCAAATCTTATCAGAATATTAATGTGCGGTCCTGTGGATGTTTCGAAACCCCAGGATGGTTCTATTTCGCCCCCTCCCCCCAAATTGAAGCGAGATGACAGATATTTGTATAGCCACCTATAATGTCAAAAGCTTTAACGCACCTTCAAAGAGATGTCAAGTTTTCTCCCTCCTAAAAAAGGAGAAATGCTCAGTTCTGCTTCTGCAGGAGACACATTTTAAATTCAACAGATATCCAGATCTCTCTCGCTCCAATTTTCTATTGTGGTACCATAATCTCTCAAACTCCTCGGCCTCCAGAGGAGTCAGCATTGGTTTCAGTAAGCTAACCCCTTTCCAATACTGTCCCCACGTCCAAGACCCTGAGGGACGTTACCTACTGGTTAAAGGCTCTATATCCAATCACATGTATACTTTCATTAATATATACGCACCTAATGTAAATCAGATTCAATGGTTTGGACACCTTCTCCCTATCATTGACTCCTTTAAAGAAGGTATAGTAATTCTGGGAGGAGACTTCAACATTACACTTGATTTGCTTGTTGACTCCTCCTCCCGGAAATCTGCAGTGTCCCGGAAAGCCCTTGTTTCCTTCCGCAAAAAACTCCATAACTCCAACTTGATAGACGTATGGAGATCCTTTAATCCTAGTGTAAAAGACTACACCTTCTACTCTCATGTGCATGGTTCATATCACAGACTGGACTACCTGTTTATCTCTAAAGAACATCTCCAATCCTGCTCCGGAGCCCGCATTGGCTCTATATACCTCTCTGACCATTCACCAGTCTTGATGTGTCTCAAACCTCCAAACATATCATCCAAAGTATTTAGGTGGAGACTCAATGAACAATTGATCTCCACGATGGAACTTAAAACCAAAGTCCAGAATATTTTGGATAATTTTTTTTCTTTGAACTCTCTCCCTGACACCTCCCCCATGTATTGTGGGATACCCACAAGGCATATATGCGGGGTCAATTTATTAGCCTGGGTCCCATGTAAGAAAAAAGAGGATGGCCCGCATAGATTACCTATTATCAGAGATCCAAAAATTTGAATCTTCTCATAAACAATCCCTAACTGTAGAAGATCTCACTAGTCTAAACACATTACGAGCTGAATTAAATAAAACCATTTAAATTCCACCTCCGCTAAATACTACCTCAATTCCTAATATAAATACTTTGCCCATGGCGACAAAGCATCGAAGTTCATGATGCATAAAATCAAACAAAGACGATCCCATAATTATATCTGTAAAATTTCCAAAAAGGGAGGGGGAATGGCCCTTTCCTCTAATGACATCGCAATGCAATTCCAATCCTATTATAATTCATTATATAATATCCCACAACCATCTGAGTCTAAGACCTACCCCCACTCTCACAATCCATTAATCGATTCCTTCACTCGGTTCAACTTCCCAAGCTGCCTCAATTACAAAAAGATACATTAGGCGGCCCATTCACCCTTGATGAACTAGCCACGGCCATCAAACAGCTCCCCAAAGGAAAGGCCCCGGGCCCGGACGGTCTTCCTATTTTATACTACCAAACATTCAGAAACTCCCTATCCCCCTCATCTCCTAGCTGTCTGTAAAAGCTCCCTTCAAGGCACCCCTCTCACATCAGACATGACAAAAGCTCACATTACCATTATTCTGAAAGAAGGGAAGTATCCAACCCATTGCTCCAATTACCGCCCTATATCCCTACTGAACCTAGATCTTAAACTCCTGGCCAAAATGCTGGCCAGCCGTCTCTCCCCTTACTTGCCTTTTCTGATTCACTGCGACTAAACTGGATTTGTGTTGGGCAGGGAGGGCAAGGACAATTCTACTAGAGTCATTAATGCTATGTTCCATGCTAAAAAGAAAAAATACCCCTTGGTCCTCATCAGCACCAACGCCGAAAGAGCATTCGATCGGGTCAGTTGGGATTTTATTCGATTGGCCCTGATTAACCTGAATTTCCCAGCGGCCTTTATACATGCTCTCTTCTCAATGTATGAAAAAGCCTCGGCGTCTGTGCTGATGAATGACGCAATCTCACCTTCCTTTCCTATTACTAATGGGACAAGGCAGGGATGCCCGCTCTCACCCCTCATTTTTGTTTTAATCATGGAACCTTTACTTCAAACCATTCGCCAAGACAACAGAATAAAAGGGATACGACTAGGCAACAGGGAACACAAAGTAGCGGCCTTCGCCGATGATCTTTTAATCCTTACAACTAACCCTTCTGTGTCCCTACAGCCCATATATGACATCCTTGACCGATATAGCCCCTTATCAAATTTTAAAATAAACATGAAAAAGTCGCTTGTTTTAGCCTCTCGTCTACTCATAGATCTAAACTAAGGTCACAATCCCCTTTTGATTGGGACATCCCCTACATAACGTATTTGGGTATTAAAATCAGTTCCGACCCACACTCACTATTTCACTTGAATTTTACCCCCTTGCTCCACTCTATTCAAGAATTCAAGAACAATTAAATACCATACACCTCCCAATGCTGTCATGGATTGGTCGCAAAAACCTTATGGCCCCATTGGTCATCCCTAGATTAAATTACCTTATGCAAGCACTACCCATCCATATCCCCTCATCCTTTTTCCTGTCTCTCAAAAAACCTATCCGCTCCTTTATTTGGAACAAATCTAAAGCCCTTATGGCTCTCTCGACCCTCCAACGCCCTAGATCACTAGGTGGAATGGGCCTTCCTGACCCTTCCCTTTATAACAGAGCTATATTAATGTCTAGAGTCATTGATTGGTTCAGGCAAACATCTCATAAAACATGGGTGGGGATGGAGGCCTCCAATCCTCTTTTAGGTATCTACTGGTTGGTCCTCAGACTATGCCCTCACTCCTGAAACTTGCTAACCCGCCTATCACAGCTACTATAACAGCCTGGAAACAAACTCAGGACTCGGCATGGGGTATTCCTCTCCCCTCCCCTCTAATACAAATCAGAGATGTGATTGACCTAGCTCCGACCACACTTAAACAGAGCCTTCCCCCACAAGTATGGTACTCAACTACTCCTGTACTTTCCTTGTTCAGTGAGGAAGGTAGAATTAGTGATATAGAATCAATCCAATCATTACTACCAGGGTCTACATCCTTCCCATTTCCTAATCTCCTTTCTACACTCTTACCTCACTAAACACATCCCCTACCACTCCTTACTTAGACCACTTACCTGGTTGGAAAACCTAATTGATTCAAAGAATCCTCCGCGCAAACCTGTATCTCAACTGTATAAATGGCTTATATCTCCCCCAATCTTACCTAAGCCTGCCTTCATCAGTCATTGGGAAAGGGACCTTGACCTCTCTTTCTCCTCAACACATTGGACAAAACTTTTTCTGACTCCCCACACCCCATCTAGGTGGTATAGGACACCTGATATTACATGTAGATATAATGTGACTAAATCTGATTTGTGCTGGAGGTGTGGACAGGAGATGGGCACGTTTTACCACATATGGTGGTCTTGTCCTTCTATCCAAAAATGGTGGAAGGAAATCTTCACCAGTAATTCAATTTGTCATACCTCATTCCCACCTTCAGGCCAACTAGCTCTGCTAGGCTTCTCTCTCACAATGGTCAAAGGGGGCTTTCCCTTTATCCTTAAAATTCTACTCATTGCTGCCCGTCTCCTGATCCCACGATACTGGTTATCCTCTGATATTCCCTCTACTGAGCAATGGTACAATAAA
Organism: Bufotes viridis; assembly: GCA_033119425.1. Classification (NCBI taxonomy): domain Eukaryota; kingdom Metazoa; phylum Chordata; class Amphibia; order Anura; family Bufonidae; genus Bufotes; species Bufotes viridis. The sequence goes on from JAKVIS010000099.1 coordinate 116,317, forward strand.
ATTGATTCAATTTACAGGATGGAAGAACTTGCGGCCTGGGAAAACCGTTCCCATCCCAAATTTCAAAAACAATGGAAGAACTGGATCAATTTTAGACGTTATACACAGTGAGGGTTACTTTATACTACACCAACATCATTGGACTTTCTTTGCTCAATGGTTAATACACTTGGACGGATACATCTTTTGTTAATGTTATTGTTTAATGTTACTATATTACATTAATGTAACACCTTCTTACTGCCATATCCAATTCGATGTACTATCATTGGCTGTAACTGATTGATACCTGCTTGTACCATCAGATGGTTGCTTAATAAAACTTTTTAAAACTTAAAAAAAAAATATATATGTTTGCAAGCAATGCAGTTGCCGCATCTGTAGCTGCGTTTCATTTTGGAGAAAAAGCCAGGTTGAAGGAGTGGAAGGGGCAAAGTGGCTATGGACCAATTTATCACGTATGCTTGTGCCACGTCTATAGGTGACATGTGGATTGTCCCCTATAACCTCCCGCAAATCAGGATTTATTTTTAGTATGTCCCAGTGTCGTTCAAGGGTTTGTCTCACTTGTGCTGCTTTGCGGTCAAATGTGGTAATTTGTGGGCAAAGAGGTTTAAAGCCTTAATGACCACAAATCAAATCTAGAGGTGGGCACAAAAGATAAACCCAATTCCAGAGTTTTAATTTCGTCTTGTCTAAGGGGACAAGAGGACAGGTTGACAACTTGAGGTCCAGAGTAGTGTTGAGCGAACAGTTCGAGCATAGTTCGGGTTCGTACCGAATTTTGGGGTGTCCGGGACACTGACCCGAACCTGGACATTTTCAAAAAAGTTCGGGTTCGTTGTTCGGCGATTACTTCCCGCTTTCTGAAGGGCTGCACAGCAGCCAATCAGCTAGCGTTTTACTTCTTGCCCTAAGAGCCCATCACAGCCATGCCTACTAATGGCATGGCTGTGATTGGCCAAGTGCAGCATGTGACCCAGCCTCTATTTAAGCTGGAGTCACGTAGCGCCGCACGTCACACTGCTCTGATTAGTGTAGGGAGAGGACGCAGCTTCTGTGAGAGCGAGATTAGGCAAGGAAAAGTCAGCAACAGCACCTAATGAACGGATCGATCTACAGCTGTGAATGATTGAACTTCTGCTAGTTACTTGCTCACTGGTTTTTAGGCTGCACAGAGCGTTTTTCTGTCACTTATTTTCTGGGGTGATCGGCGGCCATTTTGTGAATTGTGGTGCACCAGAACAAGCTGCCACCAAGTCCATCAATCCATCAATACTAGTTTTTTTTTGCTATATCCTACATCAGGGGCTTGGCTGTGCTAATTGTCACCCCTAGAAACTCAGGATAGCAATTTCTATATTTTATTAAGGGGTTAAATGCAATTGCCCAAATACCAATCCCCTAAATCTGGTGTTCCAGATTTGGCTAGCCAAGTATAATACTGTCTGCTGTCTGGCAAAGGATAGATTATTTTATGTGGTGAAATTCAATTGCCAAAATAGCAATACCATAAATCAGTGGTTTCAGCTGTGGCTGGCAAAGTATAATAGTGTCCGCCAAAACATATATTTTGTTCTGGGGTGAAATTCAATTGCCAAAATAGCAATACCATAAATCAGTGGTTTCAGCTGTGGCTGGCAAAGTATAATAGTGTCCGCCAAAACATATATTTTGTTCTGGGGTGAAATTCAATTGCCAAAATAGCAATACCCTGAATCTGGTGTCCCAGCTGTTGCAGGCCAAGTTTCATAGTGTCCTGTAAATTATATATTTTGTTGTGGGGTTAAATTCAATTGCCAAAATAGCAATACCCTGAATCTGGTGTTCGAGCTGTTGCAGGCCAATTGTAAATCTATCCATAAAAGGATACGTTTAATCCAGGGCCTAAATACTAGCCCTAAAAGAGATATTCCCCTAAATCAGTGGTTACTGCTGTGCCTGGATTAGTGTAATACACTACATAAATAAATAGGCTGATAGTGTTAGGTGCCTGTAAAAAAAAGGCCTGAATTTGAAATCAATACATTGGGCCAAATATTTTTGTTTCTTATTGTGGTGCTTGGTGAACGGTAACAATGAGGAAAACATCTAGTAAGGGATGCGGTCGTGGTGGTGTTAGTGTATCCTCTTGTGCTGGGAGTGGACGTGGCCATTCTGCCACAGCCACACGTCCTAGTGAACCAACTACCTCAGGTTCCAGTACCCGCCAGAATTTTCAGCAATATTTGGTGGGGCCCAATGCTGTTCTAAGGATGGTAAGGCCTGAGCAGGTACAGGCGCTTGTCAATTGGGTGGCCGACAGTGGATCCAGCATGTTCACAACATTATCTACCACCCAGTCTTCTGCAGAAAGCGCACAGGTGGCACCTAAAAACCAAGCCCATCAGTCTGTCACATCACCCCCATGCATATCAGGGAAACTGTCTGAGCCTCAAGTTATGCAGCAGTCTCTTATGCTGTTTGAAGACTCTGCTGGCAGGGTTTCCCAAGGGAATCCACCTAGCCCTTCCCCAGTGGTGGAAGACATAGAATGCACTGATGCACAACCACTGATGTTTCCTGATGATGAGGACATGGAAATACCACCTCATCGGAGTCCGCACGTCTCTGATGATGACGAAACACAGGTGCCAACTGCTGCGTCTTTCTGCAGTGTGCAGACCGAACAGGAGGTCAGGGAGGAAGACTGTGTGGAAGATGATGCAGGGGACGATGAGGTCCTAGAACCCACATGGAATGAAGGTTGTGCCACTGACTTTCATAGTTCAGATGAAGAGGCAGTGATGAGACCGAGCCAACAGCGTAGCAAAAGAGAGAGCAGGGGGCAAAAGCAGAACAGCTGCCGCCAAGAGAGTTCGCCTGCTACTATTATGTAGCCAGGGACCGAGCACCCCAAAGGCAGCTTCAAGGAGTTCCCTGGCATGGCACTTCTTTAAACAATGTGCTGACGACAAGACCCGAGTGGTTTGCACGCTGTGCCATCAGAGCCTGAAGCGAGGCATTAACGTTCTGAACCTTAGCACAACCTGCATGACCAGGCATCTACATGCAAAGCATGAACTGCAGTGGAGTAAACACCTTAAAAGCAAGGAACTCACTCTGACTCCCCCTGCTCCATCTTCTGCTGCTGCCTCGGCCTCTTCCTCCGCCTCGGGAGGAATGTTGGCACCTGCCACCCACCAAACAGAGGATGTGCGTCACCAAGCATCTCCACCATGTCACACAGCAGCGTTCAGCTCTCCATCTCACAAACCTTGGAGAGAAAGCGTAAATTCCCACCTAGCCACCCTCGAGCCCCTAACCACAGATACGTGGACCAGTAAGCATGGCCAGGGACGCTATATCTCCCTAACTGCACACTGGGTAAATGTAGTGGCGGCTGGGCCGCAGGCGGAGAGTTCCTTGGCACACGTCCTTCCGCCGCCAAGGATCGCAGGGCATCATTCTTTGCCTCCTGTAGCCTCCTCCTCCTACTCGGCTTCCTCCTCCTCTGCTTCCACCAGCTCATCCAGTCAGCCACACACCTTCACCACCAACTTCAGCACAGCCCGGGGTAAACGTCAACAGGCCATTCTGAAACTCCTATGTTTGAGGGACATGCCCCACACCGCGCAGGAGTTGTGGCGGGGTATTGAACAACAGACCGACGAGTGGTTTCTGCTGGTGGGCCTCAAGCCCGGCCTGGTGGTGTGCGATAATGGGCGAAATCTCGTCGCAGCTCTGGGACTAGCCGGTTTGACGCACATCCCTTGCCTGGCGCATGTGCTGAATTTGGTGGTGCAGAAGTTCATTCACAACTACCCCGACATGTCAGAGCTGCTGCATAAACTGAGGGCCGTCTGTGCGCGCTTCCGGCGTTCACATCCTGCCGCTGCTCATCTGTCTGCGCTACAGCGGAACTCCGGCCTTCCCGCTCACTGCCTCATATGCGATGTGCCCACCAGGTGGAACTCCACCTTGCACATGCTGGAGAGACTGTGCGAGCAGCAGCAGGCCATAGTGGACTTTCAGCTGCAGCACGCACGCGTCAGTCGCACTGCGGAACAGCACCACTTCACCACCAATGATTGTGTGACCTGTTGCGCTGTTTCGAGTACTTCACCAACATGGCCAGTGGCGATCACACCGTTATCAGCGTTACAATACCACTTCTATGTATCCTTGAGAAAACGCTTAGGGCGATGATTGCAGAGGAGGTGGCCCAGGAGGAGGAGGAGGGGTAATTTTTAGCAATTTCAAGCCAGTCTGTTAGAAGTGGCTCAGAGGGAGGTTTTTTGCAACAGCAGAGGCCAGGTACAAATGTGGCCAGCCAGGGCCCACTACTGGAGGACGAAGAGGAGGAGGTGGAGGAGGATGAGGATGATGCAGGTTCACAGCGGGGTGGCACCCGACACTGCTCAGGCCCATCACTGGTGCGTGGCTGGGGGGATACGGAGGACGATGATGATACGCCTCCCACAGAGGACAGCTTGTCCTTACCTCTGGGGAGCCTGGCACACATGAGCGACTACATGCTGCAGTGCCTGCGCAACGACAGCAGAGTTGCCCACATTTTAACGTGTGCGGACTACTGGGTTGCCACCCTGCTGGATCCCCGGTACAAAGACAATGTGCCCACCTTACTTCCTGCACTGGAGCGTGATAGGAAGATGCGCGAGTACAAGCGCACGCTGGTAGAGGCGCTCCTGAGAGCATTCCCAAATGTCACAGGGGAACAGGTGGAAGCAAAAGGCGAAGGCAGAGGAGGAGCAAGAGGTCGCCAACGCAGCTGTGTCACGGCCAGCTCCTCTGAGGGCAGGGTTAGCATGGCAGAAATGTGGAAAAGTTTTGTCTCCACGCCACAGCTAACTGCACCACCACCTGATACGGAACGTGTTAGCAGGAGGCAGCATTTCACTAACATGGTTGAACAGTACGTCTGCACACCCCTCCACGTACTGACTAATGGTTCGGCCCCAATTAACTTCTGGGTCTCCAAATTGTCCACGTGGCCAGAGTTAGCATTTTATGCCTTGGAGGTGCTGGCCTGCCCGGCGGCCAGCGTTTTGTCTGAACGTGTATTCAGCACGGCAGGGGGCGTCATCACTGACAAATACAGCCGCCTGTCCACAGCCAACGTGGACATGCTGACGTTCATAAAAATGAACCAGGCATGGATCCCACAGGACCTGTGCCTCCCTTGTGCAGAATAGACATTTATAACTGCCTCCCCCTCAATCATGTATTCTTGTACTCCGGGGCACTTCTTTATTGAATCCTCATTTTTTTAACTTTACCATGATCTTGCGGTGCAACCCAAAGTTGAATGAACCTCTCCTCTGTCTGGGTGGTGGGGCCGAAATAACTGAGAGTGGCCTTCTCCGGTGGTGGTTGATATGACGCATGATTCCTTGCTGTGGGACCTCTCTCCTCTGTCTGTGTGCTGGGCCGAAATAACTGAGAGTGGCCTTCTCCGGTGGTGGTTGATATGACGCATGATTCCTTGCTGTGGGACCTCTCTCCTCTGTCTGGGTGCTGGGCAGAAATAACTGAGAGTGGCCTTCTCCGGTGGTGGTTGATATGACGCATGATTCCTTGCTGTGGGACCTCTCTCCTCTGTCTGGGTGCTGGGCCGAAATAACTGAGAGTGGCCTTCTCCGGTGGTGGGTGATATGATGCATGATTCCTTGCTTTGGGACCTCTCTCCTCTGTCTGGGTGCTGGGCCGAAATAACTGAAAGTGGCCTTCTCCAGTGGTGGGTGATATGACGCATGATTCCTTGCTGTGGGACCTCTCTCCTCTGTCTGGGTGCTGTGCCGAAATAACTGAGAGTGGCCTTCTCCGGTGGTGGTTGATATGACGCATGATTTCTTGCTGTGGGACCTCTCTCCTCTGTCTGGGTGCTGGGCCGAAATAACTGAAAGTGGCCTTCTCCGGTGGTGGGTGATATCACGCATGATTCCATGCTGTGGGACCTCTCTCCTCTGTCTGGGTGCTGGGCCGAAATAACTGAGAGTGGCCTTCTCCGGTGGTGGTTGATATGACGCATGATTCCTTGCTGTGGGACCTCTCTCCTCTGTCTGGGTGCTGGGCCGAAATAACTGAGAGTGGCCTTCTCCGGTGGTGGTTGATATGACGCATGATTCCTTGCTGTGGGACCTCTCTCCTCTGTCTGGGTGCTGGGCCGAAATAACTGAGAGTGGCCTTCTCCGGTGGTGGTTGATATGACGCATGATTCCTTGCTGTGGGACCTCTCTCCTCTGTCTGGGTGCTGGGCCGAAATAACAGAGAGTGGCCTTCTCCGGTGGTGGTTGATATGACGCATGATTCCTTGCTGTGGGACCTCTCTCCTCTGTCTGGGTGCTGGGTCAAAATAACTGAGAGTGGCCTTCTCCGGTGGTGGGTGATATGATGCATGATCCCTTGCAGTGGGACCTCTCTCCAATTGATATTGGTTAAATTTTATTTATTTTATTTTATTTTAATTCATTTCCCTTTCCACATTTGTTTGCAGTGGATTTACCTACATTTTGCTGCCTTTGGCAGCCCTCTAGCCCATTCCTGGACTATTTTACAGCCTTTTTAGTGCCTAAAAGTTCGGGTCCCCATTGACTTCAATGGGGTTCGGGTTCGGGACAAAGTTCAGGTCGAGGCCGAATAGTCCGTTTCAGTTGATGACTGTTCAGTATTACTCTGTTTACTACTACATGGTTTTCCGTCTCTTTTAGTTGGTAAGGTAGAGTAAATGCGATTTTCTTTGAAATCTGACAAATCTCTCATAAACTGGCGATGCTTTCTTTCTATGAGGTGGTATTGATACTTCTCCAAAGAATTCTGCAAGAGTTTTTCTTTTTCAGAGAATTCAGTCTCCTGAGAGAAGGTCTGTACCACCTCAATTTGTTCTGTCAATTTTTGATTAAGGTGCTCCAATGTGCATCTCTCTTCATCCAGAAGTAGTCTGATCAATCTCAGGAAGCTATTGGTGGCTTCTTATTCCCATTTCGTTATGAACCCTGGATTACATGAACGAGCCGCTGGTAAAAGAGAGATGCGGAGACCCCTGGGGACAATACAGGGGTGTAGCTAACGGCTCTTGGGCCTTGGTGCAAGAGTTCAGCTTGGGACCCCCTTCCCTCAGTGCTTTGTGTGTCTTCTTATATGGCACAAGGGTCTTTGGGCCCCCTCAGGCTCCTGGGCCCGGTAGCGAGTGCTACCTCTGCACCCCTTATATCTACGCCCATGGGACAATATTGTTTTTAATATAATTGTCTAGACTCTGGACTTCCCACCAAGAGGTAATCTGTTCTTTATATGTTTGTGTCAGGTCTCTAACGGCGGTTTGAAAAGATGGTAAGTACTTTTTCTGATGAAATTGTTTATCAGAAAAAATGTCTTTAGCTTCACTAAGCAATTGTCAGCATTAAACCCAGTCGCCAGAAATCCTGCCATACCCAGATTGCTCAAAACTTGTAACTACAGTATAGAGCGAACTGTGTAGGCTCAAAAAGGCATTCTAAAATCAATAATGTATATGCTAACCCCTAGGGGTAGAGTGGCAATAGCTAAAAATGATTCGGTGCACTACAAGGAGTGTACTGATGGATAGTGATACCTGTGAGATCCTTACCAGGGATCCCATTGAGGATTACAAATGTGAACTCAAAGGGATTTTGGACGAAGCCAGAGATAACAAACTGATCTCTCAGTATAACTTTCTCTTTCAACTATTCCCCCGTAGATCCACCTTCTACTGCTTGCCTAAATTCCACAAGGGGTTCCCACCCCTGAAGGGGAGACCCATAGTGTCGGGCATAGGTAATCTTTGCCAGAATCTGGGCATCTATATTGACCAGATTCTGGTACCTTTTGTCACAGCCTTGCCATCATATATCCGTGACACTACCGACTTGAAACGTCTGGAAGATATCCAATTGGAGGAGGATTGTCTCCTATCCAGCATCGACGTAGAGGCTCTTTATTCCTTCCTACCGCATGCGTTAGGCATCAAGGCAGTAGACCATTTTCTACAGTCCCGAGGTTGTCAGTACCGCGCCCACAACCTATTAGTCTTCCGCATCCTCGAATTTACCCTCACCAGAAACTATTTCTCCTTTGATAACAAGATATACCAGCAGATAAGGGGCACCGCTATGGGGAGCCCTTGTGCGCCCTCTTATGCAAATCTGTTCCTGCGCTGGTGGGAGCAGACCCTGGTGTTCAGGGATGAGGACCCTGGAGATCTCTCCAAAATAGGTCTGGGGGCGCGGTACATAGACGAAATCTTTATCTTATGGAATGGTAACAAGCCAGCATTTGAATCTTTTGTTTCTTATTTGAATAATAAATCAAATTGGGATGCACTTCACGAGCCAATCGCACCAACATCATTTGCCTTTTCTTGATGTAAAAATAGCTAAGAATTTCCGAGGAGAACTGGAAACATCTGTGTACAGAAAACCCAACTCTACCAACTCCCTCCTGAGGTGGGAGAGCCACCATCCTTTCCCCCTCAGGAGGGATATCCCCAGAGGTCAATACCTCTGCATGAGAAGGAACTGCTCAACTAAACAAGAGTTTATTGATCAGGCTGGGGAATTGACACGACACTAGAACATACTAAAAATGGATCCTGATTTGCGGGAGGTTATAGGGGACTATCCACATGTCACGTATAGACGTGGCAGAATCATACGTGATAAATTGGTCCATAGCCACTGTGCCCTTTCCACTCCTTCAACCTGGCTTTGCTCCAAAATCAAAGGCAGCTACAGATGCGGCAACTGCATTGCTTGCAAACATATTCTAATCACTAAGACCTTTATCAGCAATGTAACATAGTAACATAGTATATAAGACCGAAAAAAGACATTTGTCCATCCAGTTCGGCCTGTTTCCTACAAGTTGATCCAGAGGAAGGCAAAAAAACCCTGTGAGGCAGAAGCCAATTTTCCTCACTTAAGGGGAAAAAAATTCCTTCCCGACTTCAATCAGGCAATCAGAATAACTCCCTGGATCAACGACCCCTCTCTAGTAGCTGTAGCCTGTAATATTATTACACTCCAGAAATAAATCCAGTCCCCTCTTGAATTCCTTTATTGTACTTACCATCACCACCTCCTCAGGCAGAGAGTTCCATAGTCTCACTGCTCTTACAGTGAAGAATCCTTTTCTATGTTTGTGTACAAACCTTCTTTCCTCCAGACGCAGAGGATGTTCCCTTGTCACAGTCACAGTCCTGGGGATAAATAGATGATGGGACAGATCTCTGTACTGACCCCTGATATATTTATACATAGTTATTAGATCTCCCCTCAGTTGTCTTTTTTTTAAAGTGAATAACCCTAATTTTGATAACCTTTCAGGGTACTGTAGATCCCTCATTCCAGTTATTACTTTAGTTGCCCTCCTCTGAACCCTCTCCAGCTCTGCTATGTCTGTCTTGTTCACAAGAGCCCAGAACTGTACACTGTACTCCATGTGTGGTCTGACTAGTGATTTGTAAAGTGGTAGGACTATGTTCTCATCATGGGCATCTATGCCCCTTTTGATGCAACCCATTATCTTATTGGCCTTGGCAGTAGCTGCCTGACACTGGTTTTTGCAGCTTAATTTGCTGTTTATTAAAATTCCTAGATCCTTTTCCATGTCAGTGTTACCGAGTGTTTTACCCTTTAATATGTATGGGTGACTTGCATTATTCCTTCCCATGTGCATAACTTTACATTTGTCAGTGTTAAACCTCATCGGCCACTTCTCTGCCCAAGCCTCCAATCTATCCAGATCCCTCTGTAGCAGAAAACTGTCCTCTTCAGTGTTAATTACTTTACACAGTTTAGTGTCATCTGCAAAAATAGATATTTTACTGTGCAGGCCTTCTACAAGATCATTAATAAATATATTGAAGAGAATAGGGCCCAATACTGACCCCTGAGGTACCCCACTAGTTACAGTGACCCAATCTGAGTATCTACCGTTAATAACCACCCTCTGTTTTCTGTCACTCAGCCAGTTACTTACCCACATACAGACATTTTCTCCCAGTCCGAGCATCCTCATTTTATATACTAACCTTTTATGAGGTACGGTGTCAAATGCTTTGGAGAAGTCCAGATATACGACATCCATTGATTCGCCGCTGTCGAGTCTAGAACTTACCTCCTCATAGAAGCTGATTAAATTTGTTTGGCATGACCGATCCCTCATGAAGCCATGCTGATATGGCGTTATTTGCTTATTTTCATTGAGATACTCTAAAATAGCATCTCTTAGAAACCCTTCAAACAGTTTACCAACAATAGATGTTAAACCTACCGGCCTATAATTTCCAGGCTCTGTTTTTGGACCCTTTTTGAATATTGGCACCACATTTGCTATGCGCCAATCCTGTGGAACATTCCCTGTTATTATAGAGTCCGTAAATATCAGAAATAATGGTCTGGCTATGACATCACTTAATTCCCTTAGGATACGGGGGTGTATGCCATCCGGTCCTGGCGATTTGTCTATTTTAATCTTTTAAAGTCGCTGTTGTACTTCTTCCTGGGTCAGACAGGGCACTTTTAATGGGGGATTTACTTTTACATTCTGCATTTCCTCTGACAGTTTATTTTCCTCAGTGAATATAGTGGAGAAAAAAATATTTAGTAGTTTTGCTTTATCCTCGTCGCTCTGTGCAACACCCTCCTCATTGCTATGTAGAGGGCCGACTCCTTCAGATTTATATTTTTTACTATTTATATAATTGAAGAACATTTTAGGGTTAATTTTGCTCTCTTTGGCAATTAATCTCTCGGTCTCTAGTTTGGCAAATTTTATTAGTTTTTTACATATTCTATTTTTTTCCTTATAGTTTATCAGTGCTTCCTGGCTCCCCTCCTGTTTTAGCGATTTATATGCTTTCTTTTTGTCATTTATTGCCTTCTTTACGGTTCCATTTATCCAAATTGTTTTCTTATTGTTCCTTAGCCTTTTATTCCTATAAGGTATGTACCTCTCACAATTAGATGTTACAATGCTTTTAAAAATCTCCCATTTTATGGTTGTATTTTTATTTTTGAGGACTTTGTCCCAGTTAGTTAGGCCTATGGCCTCGCTTAGTTGGCTAAATTTTGCTTTTTTGAAGTTTGGTATTTTTGTTCCTCCCTTTAGAAACTCTCGTTTGAAGGATATTTGGAAGGTTATAACTTTATGGTCACTATTTCCCAGGTGTCCCCCAACCTGCACATCTGTTGTTCTGTCAGGTCTATTGGTTAATACTAAGTCCAGTATGGCTGTCCCTCTAGTGGGGTCCTGAACCAGTTGGGAAAGGAAATTGTCTTTGGCTATTGCCAAGAACCTGTTTCCTTTTTGGGATGTACAGCTTTCAGTTTCCCAGTCTATATCTGGGTAGTTGAAGTCCCCCATGATAACGACTTCATTATGATTTGCCGCCTCGTCTATCTCGTTTAGTAATAGATTTTCTGTGGACTCTGGTATATTAGGTGGTTTATAATACACTCCTATTAGTATTTTATTATTGTTTTTTGCTCCATGTATTTCTACCCACAGTGACTCCACATGTTCATGTCCCTCAGAGATGTATTCTCGAATTACAGGATTTAGACACGACTTCACGTAGAGGCAGACCCCTCCACCTCTCCGGTTTTGACGATCCTTTCTAAACATATTGTAACCTTTTATATTAACTGCCCAGTCATAGCTATCATCCAGCCATGTCTCAGTTATTCCCACTACGTCATAGTCCTCCTTAGTCAGGCTTCTGGCATTAGTATACATACATTTGACAGGTTTATGTGTATTTTTTACCCTACATCTTTCATTCTGAGCTGTTCTAGTCCCCCCTTCCATTCCTCCCCCAGACACACTACCTCGCCCCTGGTCTCTATCTGCACTATCTTCCCTTCCTATAACGTAATTACCCCCCCCCCCCCAGTCCCTAGTTTAAACACTCCTCCGACCTTCTAGCCATCTTTCTCCCCAACACAGCTGCCCCTTCCCCATTGAGGTGCAGCCCGTCCCTACGGTAGAGCCTGTAGCCAACAGAGAAGTCGGCCCAGTTCTCCAGGAACCCTAACCCCTCCTTCCTACACCAGTTCTTGAGCCACTTGTTAACCTCCCTAATCTCCCGCTGCCTTTCTTGTGTAACAAGTATAACCTACTGCATTCTGCATTTCATCAACTGCAGAACCAGGGGGGTCATTTACTGCATCGTCTGCCAGTGTCATTTGGAGTACGTTGGCAAGACGATACGTGTGTTTCGGTGGAGGGTGGTGACTAGAGTTGAGCGAACACCTGGATGTTCGGGTTCAAGAAGTTCGGCCGAACTTTGCGAAAATGTTCGGGATCCGAACTCAAACCCGAACTTGATCCCGAACCCGAACTCCATTGAAGTCAATACGGACCCGAACTTTTGGGCACTAAAAAGGATGTAAAATAGTCCAGGAAAGGGCTAGAGGGCTGCAAAAGGCAGAAAAATGTAGGTAAATCACCTGCAAATAAATGTGGATAGGAAAATGAATTAAAATAAAGTAACCTAAAAAAAAAATTAAACAATATCAATTGGAGAGATTCCCATAGCAGAGAATCAGGCTTCAGGTCACCCACCAATGGAGAAGGCCACTTTTAGATAATTAGGCCTCTGGCACCTAGACGGAAGAAAGGTTCATTCAGCTTTTGGTTGCACCGCAATATAATGGTAAAATTAAAAAAAGAGGATTCAATAAAGAAGTGCCCCGCAGTACAAGAATATATGGTTGAGGGAGAGGCAGTTATAAATGTCTATTCTGCACAAGGGATGGACAGGTCCTGTGGGATCCATGCCTGGTTCATTTTTATGAACGTCAGCTTGTCCATGTTGGCTCTGGACAGGCGGCTGCGTTTGTCAGTAATGATGCCACCTGCCGTGCTGAATACACGTTCAGACAAAACGCTGGCCGTCGGGCAGGCCAGCACCTCCAAGGCATAAAAGGCTAGCTCTGGCTACGTGGACAATTTGGAGACCCAGAAGTTAAAATGTGGGCAACTCTGCTGTCGTTGCGCAGGCACTGCAGCATGTAGTCGCTCATGTGTGCCAGACTGCCCAGAGGTAAGGACAAGCTGTCCTCTGTGGGAGGCGTATTGTCATCATCCTCCGTATCTCCCCAGCCATGCACCAGTGATGGGCCTGAGCTGTTTTGGGTGCCACCCCGCTGTGAACCTGCTTCATCCTCATTCTCCTCCACCTCCTCCTCATCCTCCTCGTCCTCCAGTAGTGGGCCCTGGCTGGCCACAATTGTACCTGGCCTCTGCTGTTGCAAAAAACCTCCCTCTGAGCCACTTCTAACAGACTGGCTTGAAATTGCTAAAAATTACCCCTCCTCCTCCTCCTCCTCCTGGGCCACCTCCTCTGCAATCATCGCTCTAAGCGTTTTCTCAAAGAGACATAGAAGTGGTATTGTAACGCTGATAACGGTGTTATCGCCACTGGCCATGTTGGTGGAGTACTCGAAACAGCGCAACAGGGCACACAATCATTGGTGGTGAAGTGGTGCTGTTCCGCAGTGCGACTGACGCGTGCGTGCTGCAGCTGAAACTCCACTATGGCCTGCTGCTGCTCGCACAGTCTCTCCAGCATGTGCAAGGTGGAGTTCCACCTGGTGGGCACATCGCATATGAGGCAGTGAGCGGGAAGGCCGGAGTTCCGCTGTAGCGCAGACAGATGAGCAGCGGCAGGATGTGAACGCCGGAAGTGCGCACAGACGGCCCTCACTTTATGAAGCAGCTCTGACATGTCGGGGTAGTTGTGAATGAACTTCTGCACCACCAAATTCAGCACATGCGCCAGGCAAGGGATGTGCGTCAAACCGGCTAGTCCCAGAGCTGCGACGAGATTTCGCCCATTATAGCACACCACCAGGCCGGGCTTGAGGCCCACCAGCAGAAACCACTCCAGTAGTGGGCCCTGGCTGGCCACATTTGTACCTGGCCTCTGCTGTTGCAAAAAAACTCCCTCTGAGGCACTTCTAACAGACTGGCCTGAAAGTGCTAAAAATGACCCCTCCTCCTCCTCCTCCTCCTCGGCCTCTTCCTCTTCTATCATCACCCTAACTGTTTTCTCAAGGAGACATAGAAGTGGTATTGTAACGCTGATAACAGCGTCATCGCCACTGGCCATGTTGGTGGAGTACTCGAAACAGGGCACACAGGTCTCGCATGGAGGACCAGTCATTGGTGGTGAAGTGGTGCTGTTCCGCAGTGCGACTGACCCATTTATGCTGCAGCTGAAATTCCACTATGGCCTGCTGCTGCTCGCACAGTCTCTCCAGCATGTGCAAGGCGGAGTTCCACTTGGTGGGCACGTCGCATATGAGGTGGTGAGCGGGAAGGCCAAAGTTACGATGTAGCGCAGACAGGCGAGCAGCGGCAGGATGTGAACGCTGGAAGCACGCACTGACGGCCCGCACTTTATGCAGCAGCTCTGACATGTCGGGGTAGTTGTGAATGAACTTCTGCACCACCAAATTCAGCACATGCGCCAGGCAAGGGATGTGCGTCAAATCGGCTAGTCCCAGAGCTGCAACGAGATTTCGCCCATTATCGCACACCACCAGGCCGGACTTGAGGCCCACTGGCAGCAACCACTGGTCGGTCTGTTGTTCAATACCCCACCACAACTCCTGCGCGGTGTGGGGCCTGTCCCCCAAACATATGAGTTTCAGAACGGCCTGCTGACGTTTACGCCGGGCTGTGCTGAAGTTGGTGGTGAAGGTGTGTGGCTCATTGGATGAGCAGGTGGAAGCAGAGGTGGAGGAAGCCGAGTAGGAGGAGGAGGCTACAGGAGGCAAAGAATGATGCCCTGCGATCCTTGGCAGCGGAAGGACGTGCGCCAAAGAACTCTCCGCCTGGGGCCCAGCCGCCACTACATTTACCCAGTGTGCAGTTAGGGAGATATAGCGTCCCTGGCCGTGGTTACTGGTCCATGTATCTGTGGTTAGGTGGACCTTGCCACTGATGGCGTTGCGCAGTTCACACTTGATTTTATCGGATACTTGGTTGTGCAGGGAAGGCACGGCTGTCTTGGAGAAGTAGTGGCGGCTGGGAACAACATACTGTGGGATGCTGTTTGAAGCTGTCTGTGTCCACCAGCCTGAATGACAGCATTTCAAAGGCCAGTAGTTTAGAAATGCTGGCATTCAGGCCAAGGGCTCGAGTTGGCTAGGTGGGAAATTATGCTTTCTCTCCAAGGTTTGTGAGATGGAGAGCTGAACACTGCCGTGTGACATGGTGGAGATGCTTGGTGACTCAGGTGGTGGTGTCGGTGGCACATCCTCTGTTTGGTGGGCGGCAGGTGCCAACATTCCTCCCGAGGCGGAGGAAGAGGCCGAGGCAGCAGCAGAAGAGGGAGCAGGGGGAGCCTGAGTGAGTTCCTTGCTTTTACCCTAAGTTCACACTTGCGCGTTTTACAGCGCGTTCAAACGCACTGTAAAATGCTCAACACATGCAAACCAATGCTTCCCTATGGGACTGGTTCACATTTTCGCGTTTTACAGCGCGTTCGAACGCGCTGTAAAACGCCCTACGCATAAACAAGTACTTGAGCTTTTTTTGTGGCTTTTGTCGCGCGTATTGTGATTGACACCACAGTAGTCAATCACAAGAATGCGCGTACGACGCGCGTTTCCTATTTGCAAAAACGCGCTGTAATACGCGCGACACAAATGCGCGCACAACGCACGTTTCAAGATCTATCCTTTGACGGATACTATTAAACTTGTTCAGTCACAGCTGGAACACCAGATTCAGGGCATTGCTATTTTGGTAATTAAATTCCACCCCAGAAAATAATATATTCTGTGACGGACACTATTAAACTTGGCCAGCCACAATTAAAAAACACTGATTTATGGTATTGCTATTTTAGCAATTGAATTTCATCCCAGAAAAAAAATATATCCTTTGCCGGACACTATAAAACTTGGCCAGCCACAGCTGAAACCATTGATTTATGGTATTGCTATTTGGGCAATTGAATTTCACCCCAGAACAAAATATATCCTGTGAGGGACACTATTAAACTTGGCCAGCCACAGTTAAAAACCACTGATTTATGGTATTGCTATTTTGGCAATTGAATTTCACCCCAGAAAAAAAATATATCCTTTGCCGGACACTATTAAACTTGACCAGCCACAGCTGAAAACACTGATTTATGGTATTGCTATTTGGGCAATTGAATTTCACCCCAGAAAATTATCTATTCTTTGCCGGACACTATTAAACTTTGCCAGCCACAGCTGGAACACCAGATTTACTTTATTTCTATTTTTACAACTGTATTTTACCCCAGAAAATAATATATACTTTGACGGACACTAGGGAAATTGTCCAGTTACTGCTGGAACACCAGATTCAGGGTATTGTTGTTTTGGCAATTAGATTTCACCCCCCAAAAAAATATACCCTTTTACGCACAGATTTAAACTAAGCCTACAACAGCTGGAACAACAGATTAACTGTATTTCTATTTTTGCAATTAAATTTCACCCCAGAACAAAATCTATCCTTTGATAGATACTATTAAACTTGTCCAGTCGCAGCTGGTACACCAGATTTACTGTATTTCTATTTTTGCTACTGACTTTCACCCCAGAAAGTAATATATCCTTTGACGGACACTAGGGAAATTGTCCAGTCACAGCTGGAACACCAGATTCAGGGTATTGCTATTTTGGCAATTAAATTTCACCCCAGAAAAAAAATATACCCTTTTACGGACAGATTTAAACTAAGCCTGCAACAGCTGGAACAACAGATTTACTGTATTTCTATTTTTGCAACTGAATTTCACCGCAGAAAATAATAAATCCTTTGACGGACACTATTAAACTTGGCCAGCCACTGCTGGGACACCAGATTTACGGTATTGCTATTTTGGCAATTGAATTTAACCCCAGAAAATTCTCTATCCTTTGCCGGACACTATTAAACTTGGCCAGCCACTGCTGGGACACCAGATTTATGGTATTGCTATTTTGGCTATTGAATATCACCCTAGAACAAAATATATCCTTTGCCGGACACTATTAAACTTTGCCAGCCACTGCTGGGACACTAGATTTAGGGGATTGCTATTTTGGCAATTGAATTTCGCCACAGAAAAAAATCTATCCTTTGCCAGACAGCAGACAGTATTACAGTTGACCAGTCACAGCTGGAACACCAGATTCAGGGTATTGCTATTTTGGCAATTACATTTTACCACAGAAAAAAATAAATCATTTTACGGACAGATTTAAAATAGGCCTGCAACATCTGGAACACCAGATTCAGGGTATTGCTATTTTGGCAATTAAATTTCACCCCAGAAAAAATATTCCCTTTTACGGACAGATTTAAACTAGGCCTGCAACAGCTGGAACACCAGATTCATGGTATTGCTATTTTGGCAATTAAATTTCACCCCAGAAAAAAATATGCCCTTTTACGGACAGATTTAAATTAAGACTGCTACAGCTGGAACAACAGATTTACCGTATTTCTATTTTTGCAACTGAATTTCACCGCAGAAAATAATAAATCCTTTGACGGACAAAATTAAACTTGGCCAGCCACTGCTGGAACACCAGATTTACGGTATTGCTATTTTGGCAATTGAATTTCACCCCAAAACAACATAATTAGAGATGAGCGAACACCTGGAAGTTTGGGTTCGGGAAGTTCGACCCGAACTTTATCCCGAACCCGAACCCCATTGAAGTCAATGGGGTCCCGAACTTTTAGGCACTAAAAAGGCTGTAAAATAGTCCAGGAACGGGCTAGAGGGCTGCCAAAGGCAGCAAAATGTAGGTAAATCCCCTGCAAACAAATGTGGATAGGGAAATGAATTAAAATAAAATAAATAAAATTTAACCAATATCAATTGGAGAGAAGTCCCACTGCAAGGAATCATGCGTCATATCCCCCAACACTGGAGAAGGCCACTTTCAGTTATTTTGGCCCCAGCACCCAGACAGAGGAGAGAGGTCCCACAGCAAGGAATCATGCATCATATCACCCAACACTGGAGAAGGCCACTTTCAGTTATTTCGGACCCAGCACCCAGACAAAGGAGAGAGGTCCCACAGCAAGGAATCATGCGTCATATCACCCACCACTGGAGAAGGCCACTTTCAGTTATTTCGGCCCAGCACCCAGAAAGAGGAGAGAGGTCCCACAGCAAGGAATCATGCGTCATATCACCCACCACTGGAGAAGGCCACTCTCAGTTATTTCGATCCCAGCACCCAGACAGAGGAAAGAGGTCCCACAGCAAGGAATCATGCGTCATATCAACCACCACCGGAGAAGGCCACTCTCAGTTATTTCGGCCCCACCACCCAGACAGAGGAAAGGTTCATTCAACTTTGGGTTGCACCGCAAGATCATGGTAAAGTTAAAAAAATGAGGATTCAATAAAGAAGTGCCCCGGAGTACAAGAATACATGGTTGAGGGGGAGGCAGTTATAAATGTCTATTCTGCACAAGGGAGGCACAGGTCCTGTGGGATCCATGCCTGGTTCATTTTTATGAACGTCAGCATGTCCACGTTGGCTGTGGACAAGCGGCTGCATTTGTCAGTAATGACTCCCCCTGCCGTGCTGAATACACGTTCAGACAAAACGCTGGCCGCCAGGCAGGCCAGCACCTCCAAGGCATAAAATGCTAACTCTGGCCACGTGGACAATTTGGAGACCCCGAAGTAGAATGGGGCCGAACCATCAGTCAGTACGTGGAGGGGTGTGCAGGTGTACTGTTCAACCATGTTAGTGAAATGCTGCCTCCTGCTAACACGTTCCGTATCAGGTGGTAGTGCAGTTAGCTGTGGCGTGGAGACAAAACTTTTCCACATTTCTGCCATGCTAACCCTGCCCTCAGAGGAGCTGGCCGTGACACAGCTGCGTTGGCGGCCTCTTGCTCCTCCTCTGCCTTCGCCTAGGGCTTCCGTCAGTTCCCCTGTGACATTTAGGAATGCTCTTAGGAACGCCTCTACCAGCGTGAGCTTGTACTCGCGCATCTTCCTATCACGCTCCAGTGCAGGAAGTAAGGTGGGCACATTTTCTTTGTACCACGGATCCAGCAAGTTGGCAACCCGGTAGTCCGCACACGTTAAAATGTGGGCAACTCTGCTGTCGTTGCGCAAGCACTGCAGCATATAGTCGCTCATGTGTGCCAGGCTCCCCAGAAGTAAGGACAAGCTGTCCTCTGTGGGAGGCGTATCGTCATCGTCCTCCGTATCCGCCCAGGCACGCACCAGTGATGGGCCTGAGCTGTGTCGGGTGCCTCCCCGCTGTGAACCGCCGTAAATCTGGTATTCCAGCTGTGGCTGGCCAAGTTTAATAGTGTCCGGCAAAGGATAGATTTATTTCTGGGGTGAAAATCAATTCTCAAAATAGCGATTCTGTAAATCTGGTGTTCCATCTGTGGCTGACCAAGTTTAATAGTGTCCGACAAAAAATAGTTTTTTTCTGGTGTGAAATTCAATTGCCAAAAAAGTAATACTGTAAATCAGTGGTTTCAGAGGTGGCTGGCCAAGTTTAAAAGTGTCCGGCAGAGAATACATTTTTTTCTGGGGTGAAATTCAATTGACGAAATAGCAATCCCCTAAATCTGGTGTTCCAGCTGTGGCTGGCCTAGTTTACTAGTTTCCGGCAAATAATAGATTTTTTTCTGGTGTGAAATTCAACTGCCAAAAAAGTAATACTGTAAATCAGTGGTTTCAGCTGTGGCTGGCCAAGTTTAATAGTGTCCGGCAAAGGATAGATTTTTTCTGGGGTGAAATTCAATTGCCAAAATAGCAATCCCCTAAATCTGGTGTTCCAGCTGTGGCTGGCCAATTTTAATAGTGTCCGGCAAAGAATAGTTTTTTTCTGGTATGAAATTCAATTGCCAAAAAAGTAATACTGTAAATCATTAGTTCCAGCTGTGGCTGGCCAAGTTTAATAGTGTCCGGCAAAGGATACATTTTTTTCTGTGGTGAAAGTCAATTGCCAAAATAGTATGCCCCTAAATCTGGTGTTACGGCTGTGGCTGGCCACGTTAATAGTGTACGGTAAAAGATAGATTTTGTTCTGGGGTTAAATTAAATTGCCAAAATAGAAATCCCCTAAATCTGGTGTTCCAGCTGAAGCTGGCCAAGTTTAATAGTGTCCGGCAAAAAATAGTTTTTTTTCTGGTGTGAAATTCAATTGCCAAGAAAGCAATACTGTAAATCAGTGGTTTCAGCTGTGGCTGGCAAAGTTTAATCGTGTCCTGCAAAGGATAGATTTTTTTCTGTGGTGAAATTCAATTGCCAAAATAGCAAACCCCTAAATCTGGCATCCCAGCAGTGGTTGGCCAAGTTTAATAGTCTCCGGCAAATTATAGATTTTGTTCTGGGGTTAAATTGATTTGCAAAAATAGCAATCCACTAAATCTGGTGTCCCAGCAGTGGTTGGCCAAATTTAATATTGTCTGGCAAAGGATAGATTTTGTTCTAGGGTTAAATTCGATTGGCAAAATAGCAATCCTTTAAATCTGGCATTCCAGCTGTGGCTGGCCAAGTTTAATAGTGTCTGGCAAAGGAAAGATTGATTTCTGGTGTGAAATTCAATTGCCAAAAAAGCAATACTGTAAATAAGTGGTTTCAGCTATGGCTGGCCAAGTTTAATCATGTCCTGCAAAGGATAGATTTTTTTCTGTGGTGAAATTCAATTGCCAAAATAGCAAACCCCCAAATTTGGTGTTCCAGCTGTGGCTGGCCAAGTTTAATAGTATCCGGCAAAGGATAGATTTTGTTCTGGGGTGAAATTCATTTGCAAAAATAGCAATCCCCTAAATCTGGCATCCCAGCAGTGTTTGGCAAAGTTTAATAGTGTCAGGCAAAGAATAGATTTATTTCTTAGGAGAAATTCAATTGCCAAAATAGCAATCCCCTAAATCTGGTGTTCCAGCTGTGGCTGACCAAGTTTAATAGTGTATGGCAAAGGATAGATTTATTTCTGGGGTGAAATTCAATTGCCAAAATAGCCATTTTGTAAATCTGATGTTTCAGCTGTGGCTGGCCAAGTTTAATAGTGTCTGGCAAAGTAAAGATTTATTTCTAGTGTGAAATTCAATTGCCAAAAAAGCAATACTGTAAATCAGTGGTTTCAGCTGTGGCTGGCCAAGTTTAATCGTGTCCTGCAAAGGATAAATGTTTTTTCTGTGGTGAAATTCAATTGCTAAAATAGCAAGCCCCTAAATCTGGTGTTCCAGCTGTGGCTTGCCAAGTTTAATAGTGTCAGGCAAAGGATAGATTTATTTATAGGGAGAAATTCAATTGCCAAAATAGAAATCTCCTAAATCTAGTGTTCCAGCTGTGGCTGGCCAAGTTTAATAGTGTCTGGCAAAGGATAGATTTTTTTCTGGGGTGAAATTCAATTGCCAAAATAGCCATTATGTAAATCTTGTGTTCCAGCTGTGGATGGCCAAGTTTAATAGTGTCTGGCAAAGAATAGTTTTTTTTCTGGTGTGAAATTCAATTGCCAAGAAAGCAATACTGTAAATCAGTGGTTTCAGCTGTGGCTGGCAAAGTTTAATCGTGTCCTGCAAAGGATAGATTTTTTTCTGTGGTGAAATTCAATTGCCAAAATAGCAAGCCCCTAAATCTGGTGTTCCAGCTGTGGCTGGCCAAGTTTAATAGTGTCCGGCAAAGGATAGATTTTGTTCTGGGGTGAAATTCATTTGCAAAAATAGCAATCCTCTAAATATGGCATCCCAGCAGTGGTTGGCCAAGTTTAATAGTGTCCGGCAAAGGATAGATTTATTTCTGGGGAGTAATTCAATTGCCAAAATAGCAAGCCCCTAAATCTGGTGTTTCTGCTGTGGCTGGCCAAGTTTAATAGTGTCCGGCAAAGGATAGATTTTTTTCTGGGGTGAAATTCAATTGCCAAAATAGCAATCCCCTAAATCTGGTGTTGCATCTGTGGCTGGCCAAGTTTAATAGTGTCCTGCAAAGGATAGATTTATTTCTGGGGTGAAATTCAATTGCCAAAATAGCCATTCTGTAAATCTGGTGTTCCAGCTGTCGATGGCCAAGTTTAATAGTGTCCGGCAAAGAGTAGTTTTTTTTCTGGTGTGAAATTCAATTGCCAAGAAAGCAATACTGTAAATCAGTGGTTTCAGCTGTGGCTGGCAAAGTTTAATCGTCTCCTGCAAAGGATAGATTTTTTTCTGTGGTGAAATTCAATTGCCAAAATAGCAAGTCCCTAAATCTGGTGTTCCAGCTGTGGCTGGCCAAGTTTAATAGTGTCCGGCAAAGGATAGATTTTGTTCTGGGGTGAAATTCATTTGCAAAAATAGCAATCCCCTAAATCTGGCATCCCAGCAGTGGTTGGCCATGTTTAATGGTGTCAGGCAAAGAATAGATTTATTTCTGGGGAGAAATTCAATTGCAAAAATAGAAATCCCCTTAATCTGGTGTTCCAGCTGTGGCTGGCCAAGTTTTATAGTGTATGGCAAATTATAGATTTATTTCTGGGGTGAAATTCAATTGCCAAATAGCCATTCTGTAAATCTGGTGTTTCAGCTGTGGCTGGCCAAGTTTAATAGTATCCGGCAAAGGCTAGATTTATTTCTGAGGTGAAATTCAGTTTCCAAAATAGCCATTTTGTAAATCTGGTGTTCCATCTGTGGCTGGCCAAGTTGAATAGTCTCCGGCAAAAAATAGATTTTTTTCTGGTGTGAAATTCAATTGCAAAAAAAGCAATACTGTAAATCAGTGGTTTCAGCTTTGGCTGGCCAAGTTTAATAGTGTCCTGCAAAGGATAGATTTTGTTCTGAGGTGAAATGCAATTGCCAAAATAGCAAACCCCTAAATCTGGTGTTCCAGCTGTGGCTTGCCAAGTTTAATAGTATCTAGCAAAGGATAGATTTTGTTCTTGGGTGAAATTCAATTGCCAAAATAGCAATCCTCTAAATCTGGTGTTCCAGCTGTGGCTGGCCAAGTTTAACAGTGTCCGGCAAAGGATAGTTTTTTTTCTGGGTTGAAATTCAATTGCCAAAATAGCAATCCCCTAAATCTGGCATCCCAGCAGTGGTTGGCCAAGTTTAATGGTGTCAGGCAAAGAATAGATTTATTTCTGGGGAAAAATTCAATTGCCAAAATAGAAATCCCCATAATCTGGTGTTCCAGCTATGGCTGGCCAAGTTTAATAGTGTCTGGTAAAGGATAGATTTTTTTCTGGGGTGAAATTCAATTGCCAAAATAGCAATCCCCTAAATCTGGTGTTGCAGCTGTGGCTTGCCAAGTTTAATAGTATCCGTCAAAGGATAGATTTTTTCCGGGGTGAAATTCAATTGCCAAAATAGCAATCCCCTAAATCTGGTGTTGCAGCTGTGGCTGGCCAAGTTTAATAGTATCCGGCAAAGGATAGATTTATTTCTGGGGTGAAATTAAATTGCCAAAATAGCCATTCTGTAAATCTGGTGTTCCAGCTGTGGATGGCCAAGTTTAATAGTGTCCGGCAAAGAATAGTTTTTATTCTGGTTTGAAATTAAATTGCCAAGAAAGCAATTCTGTAAATCAGTGGTTTCAGCTGTGGCTGGCAAAGTTTAATCGTGTCCTGCAAAGGATAGATTTTTTTATGGGGTGAAATTCAATTGCCAAAATAGCAAGCCCCTAAATCTGGTGTTCCTGCTGTGGCTGGCCAAGTTTAATAGTGTCCTGCAAAGGATATATTTTGTTCTGGGGTGAAATTCATTTGCAAAAATAGCAATCCCCTAAATCTGGCATCCCAGCAGTGGTTGGCCATGTTTAATGGTGTCAGGCAAAGAATAGATTTTTTTCTGGGGAGAAATTCAATTGCCAAAATAGAAATCCCCTTAATCTGGTGTTGCAGCTGTGGCTGGCCAAGTTTATTAGTGTCTGGCAAAGGATAGATTTTTTTCTGGGGTGAAATTCAATTGCCAAAATAGCAAGCCCCTAAATCTAGTGTTCCAGCTGTGGCTGGCCAAGTTTAATCGTGTCCTGCAAAGGATAGATTTTTTTCTGTGGTGAAATTCAATTGCCAAAATAGCAAGCCCCTTAATCTGGTATTCCAGCTGTGGCTGGCCAAGTTTAATAGTATCCAGCAAAGGATAGATTTTGTTCTGGGGTGAAATTTAATTACCAAAATAGCAATCCTCTAAATCTGGTGTTTCAGCTGTGGCTGGCCAAGTTTAACAGTGTCCGGCAAAGGATAGATTTTTTTCTGTGGTGAAATTCAGTTGCCAAAATAGCAATCCCCTAAACCTGTTGTTCCAGCTATGTCTGGCCAAGTTTAATAGTGTCTGCAAAGGAAAGATTTATTTCTGGTGTGAAATTCAATTGCCAAAAAAGAAATACTGTAAATCAGTGGTTTCAGCTGTGGCTGGCCAAGTTTAATCGTGTCCTGCAAAGGATAGATTTTTTTATGTGGTGAAATTTAATTGCCAAAATAGCAAGCCCCTAAATCTGGTGTTCCAGCTGTGGCTGGCCAAGTTTAATAGTGTCCGGCAAAGGATAGATTTTGTTCTGGGGTGAAATTCATTTGCAAAAATAGCAATCCCCTAAATCTGGCATCCCAGCAGTGGTTGGCCAAGTTTAATAGTGTCCGGCAAAGGATAGATTTATTTCTGGGGTGAAATTCAATTGCCAAAATAGCCATTCTGTAAATCTGGTGTTTCAGCTGTGGCTGGCCAAGTTTAATAGTGTCCGGCAAAGGATAGATTTTGTTCTGGGGTGAAATTCATTTGCAAAAATAGCAATCCCCTAAATCTGGCATCCCAGCAGTGGTTGGCCAAGTTTAATAGTGTCGGGCAAAGAATTCATTTATTTCTGGGGAGAAATTCAATTGCCAAAATAGTAATCCCCTTAATCTGGTGTTCCAGCTGTGGCTGGCCAAGTTTAATAGTGTCTGGCAAAGGATAGATTTTTTTTCTGGGTTGAAATTCAATTGCCAAAATAGCAATACCGTAAATAAGTGGTTTCAGCTGTGGCTGGCCAAGTTTACTAGTGGCCGGCAAAGGATAGATTTTTTTTTTGGGTGAAATTCAATTGCCAAAACAGCAATAACGTAAATCAGTGGTGTCAGCTGTGGCTGGCCAATTTTATTAGTGTCTGTCAAAGGAAAGATTTTTTTCTGGGTTGAAATTCAATTGCCAAAATAGCAAAACCGTAAATGAGTGGTTTCAGCTGTGGCTGGCCAAGTTTATTAGTGGCCGGCAAAGGATAGATTTTTTTCTGGGGTGAAATTCAATTACCGAAACAGCAAGAACGTAAATCAGCGGTTTCAGCTGTGGCTGGCCAAGTTTAATAGTGTCCGGCAAAGGAAAGATTTTGTTCTGGGGTGAAATTAGTTTGCAAAAATAGCAATTCCCTAAATCTGGTGTTACACTTGCGCCTGGACAAATTTTCTAGTGTCCATCAAAGGATATATTTTGTTATGGGGTGAAATTCAATTGCCAAAATAGCAATCCCCTAAATCCCCCCAAGTTTAATAGTGTCCGGCAAAGGATAGATTTATTTCTGTGGTGAAATTCAATTGCCAAAATAGCTATAACGTAAATTTGGTGTTCCAGCTGTGGCTGGCCAAGTTTAATAGTGTCCGGCAAAGGATAGATTTATTTCTGGGGTGAAATTCAATTGCCAAAATAGCCATAACGTAAATTTGGTGTTCCAGCTGTGGCTGGCCAAGTTCAATATTGTCCGGCAAAGGATATATTTATTTCTGCGGTGAAATGCAATTGCCAAAATAGCAATTCCCTAAATCTAGTGTTTCAGCTGTGGCTTGCCAAGTTTACTAGTGTCCAGCAAAGGATAGATTTATTTCTGTGGTGATATTCAATTGCCAAAATAGCCATACCGTAAATCTGGTTTTCCAGCTGTGGCTGGAAAAGTTTAATAATGTCCGGCAATGGATAGATTTTGTTCTGGGGTGAAATCCAATTGCCAAAATAGAAATCCTCTAAATCTGGTGTTACAGCTGTGGCTGGCCAAGTTTAATAGTGGCCGGCAAAGGATAGATTTTTTTCTTGGGTGAAATTCATTGGCAAAAATTGCAATTCACTAAATCTGGTGTTACACTTGCGCCTGGCCAAGTTTGCTAGTGTCCATCAAAGAATATATTTTGTTCTGGGGTGAAATTCAATTGCCAAAATAGCAATCCCCTAAATCTGGTGTTCCAGCTGTGGCTGGCCAAGTTTAATAGTGTCCGGCAAAGGATAGTTTTTTTTCTGGGTTGAAATTCAATTGCCAAAATAGCAATGCCGTAAATGAGTGGTTTCAGCTGTGGCTGGCCAAGTTTACTAGTGGCCGGCAAAGGATAGTTTTTTTTCTGGGTTGAAATTCAATTGCCAAAATAGCAATACTGTAAATGAGTGGTTTCAGTTGTGGCTTGCCATGTTTACTAGTGGCCGGCAAAGGATAGATTTTTTTCTTGGGTGAAATTCAATTGCCAAAACAGCAAGAACGTAAATCAGTCTCCCCTCTGCTAGAATCAATTCAGTTTGGGACGCCTTTAAAGCGTATTTGAGGGGGGTTCTTATAAGTGATATTGCGGCTGTGAGGAGAACATTTAGGAAAAAAGAGGAGGAATTGGTTAAGATCGTGGCATCCATAACTGAGCGTTTTATTGCTCAACCTATTGAAGATAATAAAGAAGAGATGCAGAAGGCTAGTTGCTCTCTGGAGGACTTTGTAATGGAGAAAGCAAATCATAGATTGTTTTTTAAGGGACAAAAGTCCGGACGTCCTGGTAAGCTCCTAGCCAGAATAATTACACAACAGGATAAGAAAAAGAAAGTTATTACTTCGATTCGTAATCTAGATGGTGTAATTATATCAGACCCAGAGGAAATCAGAGATACTTTTTTGCAATACTTCTCTCAGATTTATAGAGCTTCTCCTGGATTGCCATCTAATCTGGCGAGGCAGTTCCTGGAGAAAATCACTCTTCCAATGATAACGGAAGCCCAAAGAAATTTTTTGGAAAGAGAATTGTCTCTTTTGGAGATCCAGGAGGCTTTGGGCTCTATCTCTGTGAACTCATCGCCAGGGTTAGATGGTTTTCCGTATGAATTATATCTCAAGTATAGGGATATCATTCTTCCTCATCTACTGGAGGTGTTTTCTGAAGCCCTACAGGGAGGGGGCCTACCACAGTCCATGATGGAAGCTTTGATAGTCCTAATTCCTAAAAAAGATAAAGATCCGCTTGATCTGAGTTCATACAGACCTATTTCCTTATTAAACTCGGATGTTAAGATACTATCAAAAATTCTGGCTAGGAGGCTCTTCGGGGTTATGTCCTCTGTTATCCATCCAGACCAAAATGGCTTTATGCCAAAAAGGGGCACCCACCATAATCTGTACAGGTTCTACACTAACATTCAATCTCCCGGGAGTGGCGCCCGCTATATTCTGTCATTGGATGCCACTAAGGCGTTTGACAGAGTCGAGTGGGGGTTCCTCTGGGAGGTGATGAAGAGGATGGGCTTTGGCCCTAAGTTTATGGCGATGGTGCAGTTGCTATATAAATGCCCAGTAGCTAGGATCAGGATTAATGACATACTGACAGAGAGCTTTGCAATGGGAAGAGGTACACTTCAAGGGTGTCCCCTTTCCCCTCTTTTATTTAATATCTATATTGAACCCCTTGCAGCTAGCATTAGGCAGGACTTGAAAGTGGTCGGTTTTGGTGTAATGGGGAAGCAGGACCGTATATCTCTCTATGCAGATGATATCTTGTTTTTTATCCAGCAAACAGAAACTACACTCCCTCGAATAATGGAATTGGTTAATCTGTTTTCTGCCTCTTCCGGACTTGAGGTTAACTGGGAGAAAACTGCTCTTCTCCCTATGGATGAATTGCGAGGATCGAGGGAAAATTCTATTACTAATCGGTTAATGATTTCTGACCCAATAAAATACCTGGGGATAACAGTTACTGCCAAAATTCAAGATTACTTACAACTTAATCTGCTTCCCTTATTGTTAAAAGTGAGATCTAAAATTAAGGTATGGCAAAAAATTCTGCCCGCAAGAGCAGATAGAATTTCATTAATAAAAATGGTGGTGCTTCCCCAGGTTCTGTATGTTCTTCGCAATTCGCCTGTATGGATTGAAGATAAGTACTTTAGGCTGATAGAGCGGATGATCAACAATTTGCTATGGGGGAGAAAGCGTGTGAGATTAAAGGCACTATATTTTTCTATGCCCTACAATCGGGGAGGTCTTAACCTCCCCTATTTTAGGGGTTACTATATGGCCTCCCAACTCAGTTTTTTTTATGAATGGGAAAATAGCCATCTTTGTAGAAAATTGGTAAAGGACTCGGGTTTTTCTAATTTTTTTACAGTACTAGAGTACGATTATTTAATTAATATACAGACTGGGTATAAACCCTTCTGCAAGATGGCTATTAAAGCTTGGTTGGTTATAAAAGGTTGGTTTAAAGTTGAGGCATTACTAATTTGTACCCCACTATGGCATAACCAAAAACTTCTGAACTTAGATGACCCTAACTGCAGGCAATACTGGAGGATGAAAAATATTCAATATATACATCAGGTGGTTAGAGATGGTCAGATCCTGTCGCATATGGAGCTAAAACAAAAGTTAAACGTAGGCGAGGTGGCTTGGTATGCCTACCTCCAATTGAGGTCGTCACTTCTTAGCACTGCTGTTAGTCATTCACTTAATGTAGATACTCCTGAATTTTTGCACAATTTGATTAGTAAGAAAGGATGTATGAAAGTCAAACTTTCACATTGTTATAGGCACTTGATTAAATTTTTTTTATGGATTGTCTTTCTCCAGGACAGAGATCCTGGTCTTTTTTATTGTCTGAGGTGGGTTCCCCGGATTGGGAGAATATAGGTGATGGTTTAAGATTGGTTTTTCACAATTTTAATCACACTGTTGTTCAGTTCAATATTATGCACAAAATATATTTGACACCTTTATGGCTCCATAGGAAAGGATTTAGAGCTTCCTCTGACTGCCTTCAATGCGGGGACCCTGGGGCAGATCATCTTCATCTGTTCTGGGATTGCCCGATAGTGAACAAGTATTGGAGAATGGTTCAAATAGTTCTGGTTCAGAGGCTTAGTGTGGATATTCCTCTATCCCCAAAGATATGGGTCCTTGGTGATTAATCGGAAGTTAACTGTCAGCCCTTGAAGCGCCAATTGTTGATGAAAGTGATTTTTTTGGCTATGCTTCTCATAGCTAGAGAATGGTGTTCCCCCTCTGCTCCAGAGTGCAACAATTGGCTATGCTTAGTCAAGAAGGTGAAAAGCTATGAGAAGGTTTTGTACAGACAAAGAGGCTCTTATACTAAGTGGAGTATTATTTGGAAGGATTGGGACGATTAAGAGTTTTTTTTTTTTTTTTTCGTTTTCTTTCTCTTCCCTGCCGGGTTGGGGTGGGGGGGGGGGTTATTGTGGGGTAGATAGGCATGATTTTGTATTGTTGTCCTTTTATGGATTGTATGTTTTATGATGCTCAAAATAAAAATTAATAAAAAATAAATAAAAAAAAGAGCGTAAATCAGTGGTTTCAGCTGTGGCTGGCCAAGTTTAATAGTGTCCGGCAAAGGATAGATTTATTTCTGGGGTGAAATCCAATTTCCAAAATAGCAATCCTCTAAATCTGGTGTTCCAGCTGTGGCTGGCCAAGTTTAATAGTGTCCGGCAAAGGATAGTTTTTTTTCTGGGGTGAAATTCAATTGCCAAATAAGCAATACTGTAAAATACTGGTTTCAGCTGTGGCTGGCCAAGTTTACTATTGTCCGGCAAAGGATAATTTTTTTCTGGGGTTAAATTCAATTGCTAAAATAGCAATACTGTAAATGAGTGGTTTCAGCTGTGGCTGACCAACTTTAATAGTGTCCGGCAAAGGATAGCTTGTCTTCTGGGGTGAAATTCAATTGCCAAAACAGCAATAACATAAATCAGTGGTTTCAGCTGTGGCTGGCTAAGTTTAATAGTGTCCGGCAAAGGAAAGATTTTAATCTGGGATGAAATTCAATTGCCAAAATAGCAATCCCCTAAATTTGGTGTTCTAGCTGTGGCTGGCCAAGTTTAATAGTGTCCGGCAAAGGATAGATTTTGTTCTGCAGTGAAATTCAATTGGTAAAATAGCAATACCGTAAATCAGTGGTTTCAGCTGTGGCTGGCCAAGTTTAATAGTGTCTGGCAAAGAATAGCTTTTTTTTCTGTGGTTTAAATTAATTGCCAAAATAGCAATCCCCTAAATCTAGTGTTCCAACTATGGCTGGCCTAGTTTACTAGTGTCCAGCAAAGGATAGATTTTTTTCTGGCGTGAAATTCAATTGCCAAAATAGCAATCCCTTAAATCTGGTGTTCCAGCTGTGGCTGGCCAAGTTTAATAGTGTCCGGCAAAGGATAGATTTATTTCTGTGGTTAAATTCAATTGCCAAAATTGAAATTCCTTAAATCTGGTGTTCCAGCTGTGGCTGGCCAAGTTTAATAATGTCCGGCAAAGGATAGATTTTGTTCTGGGGTGAAATCCAATTTCCAAAATAGCAATCCTCTAAATCTGGTGTTCCAGCTGTGGCTTGCCAAGTTTAATAGTGTCCGGCAAAGGATAGTTTTTTTTCTGGGGTGAAATTCAATTGCCAAATAAGCAATACTGTTAAATAGTGGTTTCAGCTGTGGCTGGCCAAGTTTACTATTGTCCGGCAAAGGATCAATTTTTTCTGGGGTTAAATTCATTTGCCAAAATAGCAATCCTCTAAATCTGGTGTTCCAGCTGTGGCTGAACAAGTTTAATAGTGTCCGGCAAAGAAAATATTTTTTTCTGGGGTGAAATTCAATTGCCAAAATAGCAATCCCCTAATTCTGGTGTTCCAGCTGTGGCTGGCCAAGTTTAATAGTGTCCGGCAAAGGATTGTTTTTTTTCTGGTTTGAAATTCAATTGCCAAAATAGCAATACCGTAAATGAGTGGTTTCAGCTGTGGCTGGCCAAGTTTACTAGTGTCCGGTAGTGTTGAGCGAACAGTTCGAGAATAGTTCGGGTTCGTACCGAACTTTGGGGTGATCGTGACACGGACCCGAACCCGAACATTTTCGTAAAAGTTCGGGTTCGGAGTTCGGCATGTTCTATCGGCGCATTTTGAAAGTACTATATAGCAGAATAGTACAGGCTTAAAGCTGAAATCGCATTGCAATTACAACTTTGAGCTACCTATCACCATGGGAACGCCTCCTCCACTAGAATGTACTGTCGGATGTTTGAATTACGTTGAAATCGCAATGCGATTCTTATATATTTGCTTAATCGCATTGCGATTTCAACTTCTCAAATCCGACAGTACATTCTAGCATTGTTCCCATGGTGATGTAGAAGCTCCATTAGCACGGAATCCGGCTGAAGCAGAAATCGCAATGCGATTCTTAGAACTCAAATAAATCGCATCACAGTACACGTTCTAATTGCATTCGATTTTAACTTTACTGTTTGGTTTTGTATCGCGATAATACAAAATTTGAATAATCGTGTGCGTGCTGTTCTAGCACGCAGTGCTATTCGTATCCCACTCTTAAGTTCTAATTGCATTCGATGTTAACTTATGCATAAGTTAAAATCGAATGCGATTAGAACTTAAGAGTGGGATACGAATAGCACTAGTGTTGTTGAGCGCACATTTCGAGAATAGTTCCGGTCCGTACAGAATTTTGGGGTGTTCGTGACACGACCCGAACCCGAACATTTTCATAAAAATTCGGGTTCGGTTTTGTAGTTCGTCATTTTTTGTGGCGCATTTTGAAAGGCTGCAAAGCAGCCAATCAACATGCATCATACTACTTGCCCTAAGATGCCATCTCAGCCATGCCTACTATTGGCAAGGCTGTGATTGGCCAAGTGCAGCATGTGACTCAGCCTCTTTATAAGCTTGTGCGCACGTCGGGACGTGCTCACTCCTGATGTGGATAGAACAGGGATAGATGCAGCTGCTGTGAGGGCGAGATAGGCAGGGAATAATCTAGGAAAAAAACCTGAGAAGAAGTGAAAGATCTACATCAGTGAATCAAAACAACTCAGCTGAGCTGTTCACTGAAAGTTTATTTTTTTTTACACTGGCCAGATCGATTTTTACCGCCACTTGTAACTGGGCTGACCAGCGGCGGCCATTTTGGGACCTGTGGTGCGCCAGCTCAAGCTGCCTCAGAGTCCAAAGAAAAGCTCCAAAGAATTGAAAAATCTACTCCTGTGACACAGAACAACAGCGATTCAGCTGCTCAGTCAAAGTCAATTTTTTTTCTGGCTGGGCAGACCATTTTCTGGCACATGTTACTGGGCTGATAGGCGGCGGCCATTTTGGGACTTGTGGTGCGCCAGCAAAATCTGCCACAGCGTCCATTAACCTCATGTAATAGTCGATTTTTTCATAGATATACTACATCAGGGGTTTGGCTGTGCTTGTGTCACCCCTACTAACTGCCAATATATTTAATATATCAGTGGTGAAACTGAAAGTAACCCACTTGGATAGCAAATCCCATGAATGTGCTGTTCCAGCTAGGCTAGCCAGTGTCACTACAGCCAGGTCTAATACTGTCAGCCAGAAATTAATATATATTTTTTTTTTGCCAGAAATATAAATTAAAAAAATCTTTCCCTGTAACAAACATAATTCTGGTGTTAGACCAGAAGAAGCACTCCTTCAGTAAATAATAATGTAAAAAGGTTTAGGCAATAATTCTCCCAGTGTGGGCAATTTCTGTACCAAAACGAGCATTTTAAAAATTCCGGTGTTCTGAAATACCAGCAGTCCTCTTGTAATTAATACCAGAAAAAGGCATTATAGTGTCCAGTGTTGTCATTTTGGTTCAAAAAAGGCCAATTTAATCAATCTGGTTTTGGTGACACCCGAAATAGTAGGCCGCACGTTGTTACTCCTTTGAAAAGGAAATAGTTCTCCCACTGTGGGAATTCATTTAACATAAGTAGCATTTAAAAAATTCTGGTGTCCAATTTGCAGCAGTCTTCTTGTAATTAATACCAGAAAAAGGCATTATAGTGTCCAGTGTTGTCATTTTGGTTCCAAAAGGCCAATTTAATCAATCTGGTGTTGGTGACACCCGAAATAGTAGGCCGCACGTTGTTACTCCTTTGAAAAGGAAATAGTTCTCCCACTGTGGGAATTCATTTAACATAAGTAGCATTTAAAACATTCTGGTGTCCAATTTGCAGCAGTCCTCTTGTAATTAATACCAGAAAAAGGCATTATAGTGTCCAGTGTTGTCATTTTGGTTCCAAAAAGGCCAATTTAATCAATCTGGTGTTGGTGACACCCGAAATAGTAGGCCGCACGGTGTTACTCCTTTGAAAAGGAAATAGTTCTCCCACTGTGGGAATTCATTTAACATAAGTAGCATTTAAAAAATTCTGGTGTCCAATTTGCAGCAGTCCTCTTGTAATTAATACCAGAAAAAGGCATTATAGTGTCCAGTGTTGTCATTTTGGTTCCAAAAAGGCCAATTTAATCAATCTGGTGTTGGTGACACCCGAAATAGTAGGCCGCACGTTGTTACTCCTTTGAAAAGGAAATAGTTCTCCCACTGTGGGAATTCATTTAACATAAGTAGCATTTAAAAATTCTGGTGTCCAATTTGCAGCAGTCCTCTTGTAATTAATACCAGAAAAAGGCATTATAGTGTCCTGTGTTGTCATTTTGGTTCCAAAAGGCCAATTTAATCAATCTGGTGTTGGTGACACCCGAAATAGTATGCTGCACGTTGTTACTCCTGTAAAAGGAAATAGTTCTCCCACTGTGGGAATTCATTTAACATAAGTAGCATTTAAAAATTCTGGTGTCCAATTTGCAGCAGTCTTCTTGTAATTAATACCAGAAAAAGGCATTATAGTGTCCAGTGTTGTCATTTTGGTTCCAAAAAGGCCAATTTAATCAATCTGGTGTTGGTGACACCCGAAATAGTAGGCCGCACGTTGTTACTCCTTTGAAAAGGAAATAGTTCTCCCACTGTGGGAATTCATTTAACATAAGTAGCATTTAAAAATTCTGGTGTCCAATTTGCAGCAGTCCTCTTGTAATTAATACCAGAAAAAGGCATTATAGTGTCCAGTGTTGTCATTTTGGTTCCAAAAGGCCAATTTAATCAATCTGGTGTTGGTGACACCCGAAATAGTAGGCCGCACGTTGTTACTCCTTTGAAAAGGAAATAGTTCTCCCACTGTGGGAATTCATTTAACATAAGTAGCATTTAAAAAATTCTGGTGTCCAATTTGCAGCAGTCCTCTTGTAATTAATACCAGAAAAAGGCATTATAGTGTCCAGTGTTGTCATTTTGGTTCCAAAAGGCCAATTTAATCAATCTGGTGTTGGTGACACCCGAAATAGTAGGCCGCACGTTATTACTCCTTTGAAAAGGAAATAGTTCTCCCACTGTGGGAATTCATTTAACATAAGTAGCATTTAAAAATTCTGGTGTCCAATTTGCAGCAGTCCTCTTGTAATTAATACCAGAAAAAGGCATTATAGTGTCCAGTGTTGTCATTTTGGTTCCAAAAGGCCAATTTAATCAATCTGGTGTTGGTGACACCCGAAATAGTAGGCCGCACGTTGTTACTCCTTTGAAAAGGAAATAGTTCTCCCACTGTGGGAATTCATTTAACATAAGTAGCATTTAAAAAATTCTGGTGTCCAATTTGCAGCAGTCTTCTTGTAATTAATACCAGAAAAAGGCATTATAGTGTCCAGTGTTGTCATTTTGGTTCCAAAAAGGCCAATTTAATCAATCTGGTGTTGGTGACACCCGAAATAGTAGGCCGCACGTTGTTACTCCTTTGAAAAGGAAATAGTTCTCCCACTGTGGGAATTCATTTAACATAAGTAGCATTTAAAAAATTCTGGTGTCCAATTTGCAGCAGTCTTCTTGTAATTTATAGCGTAAAAAGGAATTATTGGGCTTAAAATTATTGGGCTTAAAATTAATATATTTTATTGTGGTGCGAGTTGAATCGCAACAATGAGGAAACATTCTATTAAGGGACGAGGACGCGGTCGTGGTGGTGTCCGTGGAGCCTCTGTTGCTGGTAGTGGACGTGGACGTTCGCCCTCAGGTGAACAAAGTAGTGAACCAACTCCCTCAAGTAGCCGGCAGAATTTACAGCGATATTTGGTGGGGCCCAATGCCGTTATGAGGATGGTAAGGGCTGAGCATGTACAGGCAGTAGTCGATTGGGTGGCCGACAGTGCTTCCAGCATGTTCACCACATTGTCTTCCACCCAGTCTTCTGCGGAAAGCGCACAGGTGGCACCGGAAAACCAAGCCCATCAGTCTGGCACATCACCCCCATGCATATTAGGGAAA
Organism: Bufotes viridis; assembly: GCA_033119425.1. Classification (NCBI taxonomy): domain Eukaryota; kingdom Metazoa; phylum Chordata; class Amphibia; order Anura; family Bufonidae; genus Bufotes; species Bufotes viridis. The sequence goes on from JAKVIS010000099.1 coordinate 151,651, forward strand.
CTGTCCGAGCCTCAAGTTATGCAGCAGTCTCTTCTTCTGTTTGAAGACTCTGCTGGCAGGGGTTCCCAGGGGCGTCCACCTAGCCCTTCCCTAGCGGTGGAAGACATACCATGCACTGACGCACAACCACTTATGTATCCAGATGATGAGGACATGGGAATACCACCACAGCAGAGTGACCGAGTGTCTGATGATGACGAAACACAGGTGCGCACTGCCGCGTCTTATTGCATTGTTCAGACTGAACAGGAGGAGGTCAGGGAGGAAGACTGGGTGGAAGACGATGCAGAGGACGATGAGGTCTTAGACCCCACATGGACTGAAGGTCGTGCCACTGACTTAAATAGTTCAGAAGAAGAGGCAGTGGTGAGACCGAGACAACAGCGAAGCCAAAGAGGGAGCAGGGGGCAAAAGCAGAACACCCGCCGTCCCGAGAGTTCGCCTGCTATTGGCCAGCGCCAACAGGGACCCAGCACCCCAAAGGCATCTTCAAGGAGTTCCCTGGCATGGTACTTCTTCAAACAATGTGCTGAGGACAAGACCAGAGTGGTTTGCACGCTGTGCCATCAGACCCTGAGGCGAGGCATTAATGTTCTTAACCTGAGCACCACCTGCATGATCAGGCATCTACATGCAAAGCATGAACTGCAGTGGAGTGCACACCTCAAAAACAAGGAACACGCTCAGGCTCCCCCTGCTACCTCTACCGCTGCTGCCTCGGCTTCCGCCTCGAGAGGAATGTTGCCACCTGCCGAGCAGCAAACAGAGGATGTGCCACCAACACCACCACCGTCACCTAGCGTCTCCACTATTTCACACAGCAGCGTTCAGCTCTCCATCTCTCAAACCTTTGAGAGGAAGCGCAAATTCCCACCTAGTCACCCTCGAGCCCTTGGCCTGAATGCCAGCATTTCTAAACTACTGGCCTTTGAAATGCTGTCATTCCGGCTGGTGGACACAGACAGCTTCAAACAGCTGATGGCCATGGCTGTCCCCCAGTATGTGGTTCCCAGCCGCCACTACTTCTCCAAGACAGCCGTGCCTTCCCTGCACATGCAAGTGTCCGATAAAATCAAGTGTGCACTGCGCAACGCCATTTGTGCCAAGGTCCACCTAACCACAGATACGTGGACCAGTAAGCACGGCCAAGGACGCTATATCTCACTAACTGCACACTGGGTGAATGTAGTGGCGGCTGGGCCCCAGGCGGAGAGTTCCTTGGCGCACGTCCTTCCGCCACCTAGGATCGCAGGGCATCATTCTCTGCCTCCTCCTCCTACTCGGCTTCCTCCTCCACTGCTTCCACCAGCTCCTCCTGTCAGCCACACACCTTGACCACCAACTTCAGCACAGCCCGGGGTAAACGTCAGCAGGCCATTCTGAAACTCTTATGTTTGGGGGACAGGCCCCACACCGCGCAGGAGTTGTGGCGGGGTATTGAACAACAGACGGACGAGTGGTTGCTGCCGGTGGGCCTTCAAGCCAGGCCTGGTGGTATGCGATAATGGGCGAAATCTCATGGCAGCTCTGGGACTAGCCAGTTTGACGCACATCCCTTGCCTGGCGCATGTGCTGAATTTGGTGGTGCAGAGGTTCATTCACCACTACCCCAACATGTCAGAGCTGCTGCATAAAGTGCGGGCCGTCTGTGCGCGCTTCCGGCGTTCACATCCTGCCGCTGCTCGCCTGTCTGCGCTACAGCGGAACTTCGGCCTTCCTGCTCACCGCATCATATGCGACGTGCCCACCCGGTGGAACTTTACCTTGCACATGCTGGAGAGACTGTGCGAGCAGCAGCAGGCCATAGTGGAGTTTCAGCTGCAGCACGCTCGCGTCAGTCGTACTGCGGAACGGCACCACTTCACCACCAATGATTGGGCCTCCATGCGAGACCTGTGTGCCCTGCTGCACTGCTTTGAGTACTCCACCAACATGGCCAGTGGCGATGACACTGTTATCAGCATTACAATACCAATTCTATGTCTCCTAGAGAAAACGCTTAGGGCAATGATGGAAGAGGAGGTGGCCCAGGTGGAGGAGGAGGAGGAGGAGGAGGGCTCGTTTCTAAGACTTTCAGGCCAGTCTGTTAGAAGTAGCTCAGAGGGAGGTTTTTGAAGCAGCAGAGGGCAGGTTCACAAGTCGCCAGCCAAGGCACTCTAATGGAGGACGAGGAGGATGAGGAGGAGGTGGAGGAGGACGAGGATGAAGCAGCTTCACAGCAGGGTGGCAGCCCACACAGCTCAGGCCCATCACTGGTGCGTGGCTGGGGGATACGGTGGACGATGACGATACGCCTCCCACAGAGGACAGCTT